>JAGVSQ010002228.1:0-25507 GCA_022683975.1 Rhyacophila evoluta | reverse complement strand
ATAATATGCTATATGCCAATCAAACCATGCATCTGAAAATAATAAAAATATTTTAAAGCAATAAACAATACTAGTAATAGACATTATTTAATAAAAGTGTTGGTGTCGATAGTCAGGATATTTTTTTAATGATTTAACTACTATTATAAGCATAACCTGCACGCATTTATATGATAAATTTTCTACTACGATACTTAACGTAAATATACTATAATGTATTCATAAATGGATAGAAAAAGCGCAATAAAACATTATTGATTGACTTAATAAATCATAATAACTATGAATTACGTTTAAGTAACCATATTTTGTTTTAAAAGGCTTCGAATAAATAATAATTTAACAATCAATATATAAATTAAATAATTCATCACTATTATAAATCGTCATTTTCGTCTAAATAATACATTAAATTTACTTCATGTTCGATAAATGGTGCAAAGTTTCTAATCTAGACTTGGTCAGCATGCTAAGAACTTGGCCTTTCTATATGAGAGTTTAATAAAAATCATAAACTAGTAACTAGTGTTTTTGATGAATCCCGGAAATAATATAAAAACGTTTTTTTCATTTCGGAGTTTAATGAACAATCATATAAAATTGATGTCATGGAAACTTTTTATGAAATCAACCCTGGTATATTAATACTACTAAGCAAACAAAGCGACATTTCGAAACAACCACCCATGCGTATGGGAAACAAAATTTATGAGTTTTGTTTCTTTTTGACAGGTGAAACAACGATAGGCTTTGTCATTAAAAAGATACAAAAATAAACTACTTAGTTAGGACATTGTCCTGTCAACAGGAATCACTTAAATATTCAAGATTGTACGCCACCGCGACATGGCAGTCCATACAGGCATAACAATAACGTCCCGAAAATTGTTACACAAATAGACATTCCTGGTAGAGCAGTGTTTGTTTATAGTTTTGACAAAAAATATTTTATGAAATATACTCTGTTCATACCATGAATGCATAATACAACGAGCCCAATAAAACATTTTTATTTAATTAAAAAAAACATTAATAAGATTAAAAAAGAAAACATATTTCTACGATATAATTACATGCTTAGTACGGTTAGTTAAATTATTAGAAATTTCTTCTATTGTGTCTAATTCATATGTATTATAAAATGCTCATTATAAATATACGATTTGATGCAATTATAGAGTCTCAACTTTTTAAGAATCAGAACGCCGAATATTCCATATAATATTTAGTATAAAATACGTTTTACCTTCCTTATACATATGATATTATAATATATTATAATATATTAGATATAATTTATGTCAATCGAAAAAAATCGTGTAGAATATAAAGGTTATGCGGGATTCTTATTCTATCCAAAATTAATAAAAATGCTATTCACATTGAGTTATAAATATTTCAATCAGTCTATGCTGTTTTATTTATTTATATATTTATACGTATATTAATAAATACCGACAATACTTGAAAATTATTTTGTTTTTAATGATAATAATATAAATAGAATTGAATGATTAAGTTGGCTAATTACGAAAAAGATTTTTTTAGTAAGCCATAATTCAGAATGTGTATTTTGAAACATTATTTAATATCATCCCAGTATAATTAGGTAAAAAGAATGTTCAAATACTACTAAATGAACAGAGTATATTTTACCATAACCGTAGATTCTCCAGCAGAATCCTTGTAAACAGAGCGTGATATGGCGGCAGCTGGTTGGTGTACTGTTTGCAGCTTGTTTTATTTATGTTTTTAGGAGGAAAATAAAAAGCGTTGTCGTGTAGAGTGAAGAGTCGGCCTTACGTTTCAAATCCCTCTTCCCTCTACCAGTTAATGCGCGTACTATAATAGATACACTTAACGACCTCATACCACGCAGAGCGCTTTTAAAGTGGAAAAAATATGAACAGATTTTTAAAAGTTTCAGCTGTCATTTTTTGACATTTTATAACGAAATTATTTTTAGCGTATCTGTCACTGAAAAGCTTTATTATTCCTTCATTATCCAATTCATCATATCACCCGGTCTTTGGACATATCCTGAAGCCCAAAACTTATACTTTCATTCCCGTGATAAGGTATAATTTTCTACAATACCTAAGAATTTGGCTGCTCCCCACTCAAATGTATCCATTCTTTGAAATAAATTCAGTTTGGTTCTATCACCAACGATAAACTTTATTAATTTTCTAACTGGTTGCTAAAATTTATATCTATTGCTCGTTTTATATTGTATAGGATATTATTTATGCAACCATTTGCTGAGCTTGATAGATCAGTAATGAAACTACTGTAGTCGGTAATAGATTTGCTTGATAAATGAAATTTGACCAATAAAGTTATAGTGATCCATCTTAATTGAGTCTTCAAGCATGGTATAAATTGAAAAAATGCAAAAACTTAAAAATACAAAATATTTTTTTCACGAGGTTTGACAGACATACCTAACATTATTAATAATTATGTATTGGCAACTTAATGGCAAGCGTTTTCTAAATCAAAAATTTTTTTCATCACTGATAATCAGAAGAAATTTGTACAATGAAGTTTTTGGTCACCACAAAATACCTTCAAGATTTCCCGACACAATTTTTTTTGCACATTCTTACATCTGACTTACTATCTGTTATATTTACAAATACATTGCCATAGATAATATTCAATGGTCTTAGCAAAATGTTAAAATTTAGTCAGTTTAAAATAAAAACAGATCAGATTTCAAAAAAATAGGACTGTTTAATATTATACGTGGGTAACTCTGGTGTTGACTAAATTTGATTATAGTACTTTAAGTAAAAGTTTTGTATGATCTTGGACATTAAATTCTTTGAGAATGAGACGTAGTCAGTTCACATAATTAATCATGTAATAAATGTAGTTTTTTTATCATCAGTTATTGATGTGCGAATGAAACAAAATTTTTGATATAATAATTTTTAAGTATGCAATTTACTTTTAATTCAGCATTATTTTTATTTACACATTAGTAATAAATACTATAATGCAAAATAGATTAATTAAAATAATTTTTTTTTTCGCTCAATTGATAAATGTATTTAACCAAAGGAGTTGTCCGCTCTGAAAGTGAAGAACGTTCATGTTACGTGTGAAGATTACTACTTCATACATGAATATTTAGACTTATCTTTTAACGAGACTTGATAGATTGCCAATTAGTCAACTCAATAGGCATTAAACGCCTATTAATCATAATAAAATTTAATACTTCTGTATTTAAAAGAGAAAGAAATGATATTACAGTATATTATTACACGATTCGTGATTGTTTTTGACAGTGAAACTATATGAAATCATTTCGTAGTGGGGAGACATCAACGCGTGGTTTAACTAACGACCAAACCCTTGAAATACATTATACGATATATAATAGAATCGTGCAATTTATTTATAAAAAAATAGTTTTAGCAACATAAAAATTGAGAAATAATTTCATTTTTCTACAAATATAAAAATTATGCTTTCATATTTATTTAGTTAATTAAAAATATAAATCCAACACTTATACGGATTATCAGTAGATCTATATGCAGATATTTTTTTAATATAAATAATTATTATTTAACTAGATTTTTTCTACTTATTTACTGCTATCAAAAATAAGAACCTACTTTATTAAATGTATACATTATAATTAAAAAGTACAGTGTTCCCAAAGTCTCTCTTTACTGTGAGAAATTTTCCATTGCGGTGAAACAAACAATTATTTTATATTCTGTTTTATAACTGAGATCAAAATATACTGTTATATTTACTAATATTTTATATATAGTAATTTGTTAATCCTATAATCTTAAAAATGACTATATAACGCCCTTGACTATTATATTAATGGTATTTCAAAAATATAAATACATAATTATATATTTTTATATACGGGACAAATCTATTTATAACGAATACCTAAGTAATGAAATTTTCAAAATAATGTATGTACATTTTTTGCTCCCCAAAACAAAGGGTCATACTACATCTAATATTATTTTTCCTGTATTCAGTATAACGAAACAGACGAGTGATGCTACGAGATTCGTTATAACAAGATTCAAAATGTTTTATAATCACAATTATTATTAATTGTTTTTCAAAATTTTATTTGTATAGCTTTGTAAAATATTGTTTTTTATCGTGATTAGTTTCGTAAATTAAATAAAAAAATAATTTAAAAATAAAAAAAAACCTTCATGTAAATCAACTAAAAATGCTTAAAAATATATTTATATTATATAATTTTTTGCAAGCATTTTTGAATAAATTAATAATTATCATTGTAAATTGAAACAATTGTTTTAGACGGGACGTAGATTAGTGAATAGACATTTAAAGTATAAAAAAATACAAAACATTTTTTGAATAGAATTTTGAAATTTAAATGTACAAAAAATTTGATAACATTACAATTGTGTGCTCTTTGAATAAAAAGCCTCTTTTTGTAATTTAAGGTGTGACAAGTAAAAAATAATAAAAAACCATTTTTTTTTTTTATTGTTTCTTTTATGACTATTTTCTTTGACCGAACATTTTATCGCTTAAAATTTGCTAAACTTTTATTGTGTTTGCATAATAAAAGGTCCTTGTTTTAATTTTACATTATTTTTTTATTTTACGCTTTGTTTCAAAATATTGTATATACACCTAATGCTCATATTATAGTTAATCAACCAGTAGTGTACATCATATTTTTTCCGGTAAGGTAGAACATTAAAAACTTTTTTTTTATATCTCAGTTACATACATAATTTTAAAAAATCTGCGACAGATTCACAGACTTTGAAAATGAAGTTTAAATAAGAAATACTGTAAAAACCCCAATTTAGTTAATTTATTTTTACATTATTCATCTCAGAAGTCAAACACGTAAACTGCCATAATGTTGTTTAAACTATTCAAAATTTTGTTCTGTATATTTTAATTATTAAAATACTTATTGGATTAATATTTACTTCTTCTTACACTTACTAATTGGTCGATAAAATGACGATGATAGATTGTTTTCATTGTAAATTTATGAAATCGTGGTAGCTCCAAAAGAAGAGCATATTGGCGTAAGCAGTATGAAGATATCGCATCTGAAATTGAACTATATAGATCTCCGCGATTTATGAAGAAAAAAATGCATTTTTTATTATTTTATCACTACGTTGGTTAAATTTAATGTAATAAAAGTCGTTTTTTATTATATTATTCTTGAATAGAAAGGCTTGGCTTATTTTATACACAAAATTAATTGAAATATCTATATCCAGTTTACATAAGTATCATTACAGACTTAGTTGAGTTTTTTGACTTCCTGTAAGCAGTATATTTACAAAAATGTGTTTTAATTTATACTCCAAAATATGACCTGTAATAAAACAGTGAACAGTTGACTATTTATTCTATAAATCGATATAAATGAGTTATTCTGATTTGTCCTATTTTATTTTTGAAAAATTAATTTCGAATTAAAAAAAAAACATTAAATTCAAAATATTATCATTAAGATTTCTAGTTGAATTTAAGTGGTCATCTTTACACGCTTAAGATTCATTTGCCACCTTTAACGGACATGGTAAGCAATAGGTGGTAAACAAATGAAAACTGCATTATGTTCATACGTTGAAAAAATGTTTTATTTTGTAAACAAATAAATAGAATTAAAAACATCTTATTGGAGTCTTATTTATCTTCTGTCATTGCTAGTTTACTCTGAAATAAGTACTTTGACAATACACTCAAAATATATTTCTGAGTTAGGATTTTGCTTCAGGCAGAAATTTTTAGTAAATTTAATATTTCCTCATAGTTGAATGTATTCGGAGAACGCCACTGTAAATAACAAAAGGCGTACTCCGTTTCCTATTATAATTCGCGAAAAAATAAAAACGCGCATTGCGTACTTTGCAAAATTTCCATATCAAAGCGGCAGCGAACGCTTTTTAGTCTTGGTCCAAAAATTACTGTGATAATATCTTTTAAATTTCCCTTTGGGGCGAGCGGATGTTGTTTGCAGAGGACATTTCCAAACCCCGTCCCCGAAACGACCACCGAAAGTGGAGGTATCTAAAAACACCCGGTTAATATAATGAAGACAATCCTTTATCCTTAAAACCAAATACCAAATATCCCATCTAAATGTAAATTTTCAATTTATTTTTCGTAGGCGCTAAGCCAAGTCCACTGAAAAAATAGCCTTCGCTAAAAAGCCGTATGTGTTTCACGTTCCGCAACTTGCAAAATCTGCTTACTTATTATTATAGGCATTTGCATGCGCACACTTTCAGTTGCTCGTTTACCTACTAATTTTTAACCGAATGCTGAAATTCGTAAATCTATTACTATCAACGAAGGAGAATTTCAGACATGAAAATTAGTAAATTAATAAATACAAGATAGTCTAAAGTCGTTTATTAAAAAATAAATAAAAGTCCTGCTGTCATAGCCAACTTAATAGTTCCTGGCACCATGGCCAATTTAAGCGCCTCTTTTAAATATAATTATGAAAACAATTTATAAGGAAAGGAACTAAAAATAAAAAAAAGTGTTAATTATCAAAAATGTATTGTATGGTTATGTCAATTAAAATGTGCATGAATGTTCTCTACAGATTTGTCAACCGGTCGTTAAAAGTGACTCTCTCTATGCAGTAACCTGCCAATTTTTGTCTTAAAAACGATATTACATTTATTATTTTCATTTCTTGTATCTTTTGGAAGATCGTTGGTGGTGCTCCTCATCATTTGGCACTTCGTATAACTGTCCGTGTTGCTTGTACCGTACTGTATTTGCTTACTATATTAAACTGTTTCCTAAATGCATGAAGTTTTTAATAGAAGGCATTTGTTTTGGAATAAGTTCAAGATTAATGTGATGAAAATAGTTTCGTCGTAATATGGAGTAGATACGCATCAATGGCTACTAAAATTAATAACTATAATCTCAATAAACAGCGTTTCTTGTACTTTTAAAAATAATTTATCCATATGAATTTCCGTATAGATTCATTATAAGATGTTTTTTATTGTATAAAACATATGAATGAAAAAAAAAATTAATATGTTATTATTAGTCTCCGTGGTGAAAGTTTTTTTGCATTAAATCGTAATCTTTAAACAATTTTATTTTTTATTACAGTTGATTCGGAAAAACTTGACGAACAGAAGTAATAAGGAATGTTCTGAAAAAGGTAGATAAAAATTATTTTTTATACTTGGAACTGTGCATTTAAATTACAAAGAAAGAGATCTTCCTCTGAAAATCTACTAAAACACTAATAACTATTAAAATAATTGATATACATACAAAATGCGAATACTGATTATATTATATATTCACTTTTTACTCGATCTAATATTTTTACATAATTTATTGAGATGGAAATATTTTTTTTCATATTCAATATTTACTATTTTCTTTTTATTTATCAGAAATATGTTTCTATTCGATTGTATCGTTTATGTTTTTCACGTATATATCCCAACTGGGAAAATATGAAAAGAAAATAACGACAATATGACATAATAAAATTAAAAAATACCGTTATTTTCATATATAATATGCTTTGAAGTGCATCTTTATGCATTGTTCTTGTAAAAAATAACATTTTTACGGGCTATTTATTATTTATTGGTATTGAAAAGGTTTATGATTGTTTTGTTTTATATTCGACAATTTTATTGAACTGCTTAATTCTAATTTTATTATTCTCATACGTCTCTATTTTTCTGTAGGTATTAAACTCTTAATAACATGTTTTTTTTAATTAGACAATATTGTTTTTTTTTATAATCAAACTATCGTAAGCCCAATAGCGAGCATACTGGCATCTAGGTAACCATAATATATGATTAAAAAAAAACTCAAAAATACTCTGAATAATCAATTGACTGCCAACCAATTCTCACAATACATCTGTCAATACAAGTTAATTAAATAAACACTGTGAGTATAGTGGAACCAGGCAATTTTTTACAACCAAGAGTTATACTTTTCTACTTTTTTGGTATGGAACTTACCTTTCAAACACATTTAACAGATATTTTGATGTTAAGTGCTTATTAACTAGATATTGTTTTTTTGTGGATATTCAAACCACCAACCTTGAAAAAATATTTTCATTAATATGATGAAAAGTAAAGGTGTTAAAATTAGGTACAGCACTGGTAGTTTTTATGTAGGATTAAACCACTGAATATTCATATACATCTTTCTGAACGGGCATGAAGTAAAGTTTATTGAAAGGAAAAACATCGTCATAAATATCCAAGTGCAAGTTAATAGATTGTAATAGAATATAAATTTCAAACAGTTCTGAGTTTTGTAATATTTTTATCGTGAATTTTATTATAGTATTAGTGCAACTAAAATTAAAATTCGCTACATTATTTACGCACACGTCTGGAATGTTTTATTACGTTACAAAGAAGGCCTCTGGGGCGTAGAATCTGTTTTATCATTACACCATTGTAATAAAAACAGGACGTTGGTTAATATATCATACAACTTTGTTGAACTTATTAATATGGAAACGCGCATTAAGGCAACGAAACAAACACAAAAAAATGCAAGGCGAGTGAACCTTTTTTTTTAATTCGGCGAGATTAACAAGGCACGGCATTTGCCTTTATCCTATATAGCGGCACGTCTGCTGAAATACGATAGTACGAAGGTAAAAAAATGATATCACACTTTTGTTAAGTCTGCAATGTTGTAACCAACAGATATGGGTAGTTCAGTCGCACGCCACTGAGTATGTTATATAAATGAACGTAGATTGGCCTTACGGAAGTTTTAACGTAGCCTTTTTGATAGTTTGTTACTGTTACTTAAATACATTAGTTATTGATGAAAAATAATTGATACTTAAAGATAAAGATTTATTCAATTTATTTTTACGCGTTAATTTGAATGTGTATTTTTGAAGAGATTGTCCATAGTTACTTTAGTTTACTTAGTTACTTAGTTTCTATATTACATAACGATATTGCCATTTAATTCAGCATTATGCGATGGTTGATTTGAAACAGATTTTAAAAGAATTTTGAAATACACCACCTCAAGCAAAGTATTTTAAATACATACATGAACAAATACGCTTTTTTTTGTTCACTCTAAATGTGAAAAACATGAAAATTAACTCTTAATAGATTTTGTTTTTACCAAAATCAGTTATCACTAAATCTTTGAACTCGAACATTGCTGAAAATCGTTATCCGTATACGGGATTAAAGTTCGCAACACTTGTTTGCAAACCACATGCATGCTTACAATTCGTTCGACATTGGAAGTAATTTTTTTAATTTTCTTAATAAGACACGTCATTTTACGAGATTGAATATCTATTAAATTATAATTTAAAATGTTTAAATCTTCATAACACACATATTATGTATAAATTCTGCTAAAATTAAATCAAAAATGTATTGACCGTTCTAGTCTAACATCTCATCCACCCGTCTTCTTTTCTGTCTTCGTTTGAAAATTGAGTTAAACTATAGAAAAGTGTATTTTTGCAATATAAATACTTATCTTGTAAAAAAATGCATTATTTAAGATACTCTGTTTGACTATTTTAAAATAAAACAAATTCACACTTTTAAATAACTGTATGAAGAATCTCATTTCCAGCTATTTTGAAGAACTTACTCACCAACAGTAAAAAAGACGAAAGACAAATCTGTCGTGTTAACAAAATTGCTTTGATTATTTACTTTTTGCCACCTGATTGAGAGTCAATTTTAAGTAGTTTGTTGTATGAATTTCTAGATTGGATTTGTTCGACACTTCCATAAAACCCCCTTTGATTTGTTTAATATTCCATATATGTTAAATAAATTAATGATATCAACAAACTTCGCCAGCAAAATAGTCCAAGACTACTTTATTTATCAACTAGTGTTGAGTTAAAGTTGTAAGTATTAAAACTATTGATAAAACTGATTTAATGATTAAACGTTAATTAGAAAGATTTAAAACAAATATTATATAAGGCAGACCTCTACCGGTGTCTTTTGGCGGCTCTGTTATTTTCTACATTAAATCGTGAATGGATAAAAAAAATGATATCGTACTTTTGTTAAGTCCGATATGTTGTAACGGAGGCCATAACGAAAATTATTAAAAACGGAAAACGTTACCGTTTCGGCCCTTTTATTTATTTCGTTCCATTTCCGAACAACCGCAGGAGCCCAAACAAAGGAACGCTGTTATTCTTATTTCCCGCTTTTTCCTCGTTTTTCCGAACGTGCTAAAAATTTTCAAAGCTTGATTCATTCTAGAACGCAACATTCTTTGGCCCTTTTTTGTATAATATACATTTTTTTTTGTTTTGTTCATTTTTCGTATTATACGCCACACGACATCGCATTTCCATATTATGAAAGGATGACTTGTGATAAATTGTACTGAATATATTCTTCTTTTTTGTATTTAACAAAAAATAAATAATTAAATATCATTTTTTGAAAAATAAATGTCTGCTTAAGTAATAAATTCTGTTTAGGTATGCATGATAGTATAACAACATAAAAAGGAAATTGTCTGAATACAAATTCATGCATGCTTCGCGGACGGCAGTCAGGTGATAAATAAACAATATATTTATTCAAGTTTTATTTAAAAATAAACAAATGACAACATAAGACATTAACATAAGAAAGATTTTATTTTGCTCTAATCCATCATTTGTTCTGCAATAGGTATCTCAAAAATATAAAAACAAACTCCCAAAAATAACATCTGAATTATATATATCATTATATTAGGCTTCTAAATTTTTCGTTTTAATTAATTTGGTTACATATTTTAAGAATAATATTAATGCCAGTGCTCTTGAAGTATAAAGATCTCAAAATTTGACGATTTATCTAGACAGATTATTTTTACTAGAATTGCCTTTCAGTCTTTACCTATTAGGCACCCATTTCGCGTATTTTAATGTGAAGTTTTGTGCACTTAACAGGATTTGAACGTATGACTTTAAGAATGAATGATACACAATGTGTATTTGTTCATTTAGTTATATAACCGACCGCAAAATATTAAGATTTTAAAAGTTAGCTTCAAGCTGAAATGATACATTTAAATATTAAATTATTCTAATTATACTAAAAAATAAAGAAATAGCTATTCATATTTTCGTTAATTTCATCATAACATTCTAACTATATAATGTATCTTCCTTTATTGTGAACACAACCCTTCCTGTGATATATATAGCTAAAAAAATATCTGATCGTTATAATGAACTATTTTATATTTACATACTCTATCAGTATCAAAATTCTTTTGCTGGTTAGTTACTACTAAAATCTGCTAATTCGAATATACCGTTATCAACAAATCTCAATCAGCTATAGATATTTTGCCCCTCCTCTGACACCAGGGGCGTACACAATCGCCGAATTATCTTTCGAAAAGGAAAATAAATTTCAATTTATTCTTTATTTTCATTTATCTTATCTCGGGGCGGTACAAATGTGCCTCGATTCGGGTAGAATTTTCGCGCACGGAATAACAAATGAGCACGCTTAGAGGGGCGAGCGAAGGCGGCTGGATAGGCGGTGGGGCTTGTATAAGGGTAGGCGGCGAGTCCCGCCCTGTATTTTTGGCCCACATAAGTGTAAGGGTGCATAATGCCTCGAACCTACTCTTCCTCCGCGCTTTAAGAAGCATGTATTGAACAATTCTCATCCAGCAAAAATAAAGCTGATTTTTTTTAAATTTTAAGAAAATGTGTGAAACAATAAATTGACAAAATAAAATTCTATATCAATGGACAAAGTATTTTACTTCTCATAAATAATTCCCATATTGTTTTCATCCAAAGTATGATTTATTATATGAATAACTCTTGAATACTTGGTTTTTAAAAGACATAAATTGTGTATATATCCGCTCCAAAAGTGGATTATTAGGGTATCAACGGCGTGAAGATGAATACTCCAAAAATGGAATATATGAATCTCCTTATTATCAAGACTTATTTTGAAAGTTTTTTTTTCGCGAGAATTGATTGTCTGCGAATCGCTCAATCCATTAGGCATTCTGTATGTTTGAATCCTGCAGCTTTTAAATTTAAAACTGTGAACTTAAGCTCCAAAGGGAGTACCTTACACGCTAGAGTCTAGACTATCGGAGATATACTATATTTTGTTAAAATATATAAGAATTTTAAAAATTTAGAACAGTATTTCATATCAATTGTGTAGGTGACAAAATACGTATTTATACGTTAGTTATATTTCATTCATCATTTTGGCCTTTGATTTAAACTGTTTATATCTTTAATTTAAATGTCTCAAAAATGATTCTGTCAACTTTTTTTTAAAATGTATAATACGTAATAGATTGTGTCAAGAGCATACATTTTTTTTTACCGTATGTACTACATTATGAAATTTTATAGCAAGTTGTGTTGTCTAAACATTCTATCTATCATTATAAGTAATAAATTCTAATGTTAATTTTTATACTATATAATTTTTATAGCGTAAAACTGTCGGGAGAAATACATTTTTTACAAATTTTTAGACGAAGAACTGCGTGGGTCGGTATAGTATTTTCCCTACAGCGCAAGGCTAGTCGTTTTACAATCTCTGTGAGCTTGGTAATAATTTTTCCCTGAATAATCTGGAATGGATTTTTTCACGAACATGCGTGAACTCAATTTTTTTCAAAGTGTTAATAACTTTGCTTTGATATTTTTTGAATACAAAATTGACTTATATACACAATCGATATAACATCTACTATCATGGATTGAGTGAACCAAGATAAATTTTAAATTTACTGACATCATCAAAGTACTAAAAACTTATTGCTTCCTTAAGGAGACTTCTCTCTTTTCCTATATTCTATTTTGTACCTTGCGAGGAAAAATGTTGGTATTAAATATTCACAACTATTCTTTTTACCAGTATAATTGCAGTTTGTGATTCTTTTTTTAGAACTCTTTTTAGAACTCCAATATGAAGAATACTCTGTTTTGAAGTTTTTAATTCTATTCGATATGTAAAATAAGTAAACAGAATTAAATATAAAACTTTTAATGATCAATTGATTGCATAATAAATGCGGATGACTTCAAAAATCTTCAATAGCTCATGGGTTTGTCTTTCTACTGGTAGCATTTTAGTATTATAAAATAATATTTGGTGCTATCTACAAGATATATTTGATATAAAACTATCATTTGAGAGGATCTTAAGAAAATATCAGATGGCAAAGAATCCTTAACGTTCCATGTGATGACCACGTTTTCCTTATAAAAAGTGATTATATAAAGAGAAATCATTTTCGTTTTAATATGGTATAAGATATTTAAATATATATTATTCATAGTTCTCAATCAATATGTTTGTTCACCAATTAATTATATATGAGGAGTGTATTTCCAAGGTCAACTAATTTTACTGTGCTAAAATTTACAGGAGAATAAAATTCTAAGCAAGTATTTTAAATATAAATGAATAGCATATTTTTCAAAACTTATTTTTGTTTTCAAAATCTTTAATTCAATTTTTTCTCCTGGTTTACATCGTATATGTTTTTTCTATACAAGAGATGCTTGATCAAAATAATTTTAGTATATTCGATAAGTTTACTTTAGAAATATACCCTCATATGACTAAAAGCTATCTGAGTAAAATAAATTTATTCCTGGAATATGTATTGAAGATTCGTTTTAACTATATTTTGATATCGAGACATACAAATTTATAAGTTGTTTATTTAATGTTTAAAATTGATGATTTTACTGTTTAGGGTATTTGTTTTTGTTTGTAAAATTATATACAATATTATTGGAAAATAAGCTTTGAGAGTGTTTGACTGTTATAACATAACCATGGAAGTTGAATAATTACAGAAAGACATTAAAATATTTCCGTAAAAATAAAGCATCGAGTACTTGTATCCTCATAGGCTTTTCAAAAAGGTTTCGAACGGAACAACCCCTCTGGAGAGGCTTGTCGCAGAGGCGTCCTACCCCTCCTAACCTACCCGGGCAACAAATACATAACGAATATTATTTTTAATCACGGGAGAAAATAGCCTTCTGCCCCCGCTTTTATTTATTCTCCATCCCTCGAAATTTCCATGGATAACCTTTTAAATTTTCTTTTCCTTTCGTTTGCATATTTTTTTCAATTATTTATTAAGGACTCTTTTGGTAATTTAAAACCTTTTGGGTTTATCCTTTGTCCCTAAAAATGGGTAAATAATTAAAAAAAGGTTTGTTTGGATTACGTTCTCAATTTTACTTCGTAAAAATATATTACGTACCTACATATTCATTTTTTTATTTAATTATATTAAACAATGTAAATTCTAATGGGTTTTTCAGTACAATCGTCTCAATTTTCTTTATTAACTTTGAAAGCATTGGTTGTATTTTTTGTGCAGTAGTAAATACAGCACTTATGCTATTAGCACATACTTGAAAACTATATTGCTTTGAAAGATAAGTAAACTATTTTAGATGACTCACAGCTCACCTGATTAATTTAATTCGTATTAAAACAATACCTAATAAAACTCATTATATGAAATACATTTAGAAAGGCCTAATTCGTTTCGTAATGGAGCTAAGTAGTAGGCAGTAACTAATAACTAACACTGCTAATTCGTCCCATAAGTTAAAGTTAAAAAATCTAGCAGAAGTCATTGTTATTATGTAAGGGTAAGCACATTAGCAAATAGTAGCAAAAACAACAATATAAAAATGTACAAAATAATATTTGAGATATGGGTTTTAAAATCACCAAAGGTTGTATATTTTTAACCAAGTAAAAATTATACAATTGAGTTTTTCAAATTAAGCTCCTGCGTTTTTTATGGTATAGTTAAATTATATATATAAATATGGGCACTTCACACGTCATGATTGAGTAAGTGAGTAAGTGTGTATGCACGAAAACGATTTCGAATAATAAAACCATTTATTTTGAAGTAATTTTCCGACTGACAATGAAATCTCTCCGCTTTTGACGAGGGTGAACAAGCGATTCAAAAGCTTGAAGAAATGTTGTCAAATCGTATTTGATTGTAAGCCTTTAAAAGCTTCAAATACAATGGGATAAGTTTAGATTACTTAGGTATCTGTCAAACTGTCAAGAGAACAATTCTATGTCGATTTAAATTGTTAATGTATATAATATTACATATATAATTTATAAATAATAAGTACTTTAACGAAGGCATTTCAAAATTATCAATAATATTTTTAATGTTATAATTTTCTGATATATCTAAGCTAGGTCTTATGATTTAATCGATTTACTGCTGGTAGAAGACTTTTATATCTTTATCAGTAGTTTATTTATTGTTATTGAACAAATGAAAAAATAATTTTGTTAATATTATTGCGTAATCGAAAACCAATTGAAGCCTTAATTATTAATATCGATTAGATATCGAGATGGCATTAAATCACTTTCTATTTTGAATTTAGAAACTTTCTCTTATATCATCGTCTACAATCCAGATATCTACGCATACTCAGGCTATGTGTGAATATATTCAAGCATACACCAATCTTTTCATAATGACGTATATTGCTGTTCGTGTAAATATCGACTGTAGAAAGGAAAAAGTATGTAAGCTTCAGTTTTTTCAATAATCACAATGTATACAACTCAATACACGTTCTGTCAAAAAGATGTAAGCTGGAAATACCAAATCAGTATTTAAATTAATTTTTAAGTTTAAAAAAGGATAGCCTATGAAATTTTTGGGACATCAAATTTATTGGGTTTTCTCAAATAACTTATAAAATTTATATCAAATCGGGTAAATAAAACAGCGGTTTTAGTCTTTATGCATATTAATTTGACCTAAAATCATTTAGTATACGGTTTTTTTTGCCTTATATAAAAATATGTGTTGGTTATCTCCTTTTCCCTTTCTACGGTCGATGTGTAATATGATAATATGAAGATATGAAAAAGCGAAATCTGGTAACGAAATAATAATTTATATGAAAACTTATTTATTATTTATAATGAATTTCAATTAGTAATTAATTTAAAATCAATTTCCATCAAACACCGTTATTCAACAAAATTAATTAATTATCTATATGTTTTATGAATGTATTATGACATTAAACAAAAATGTAGTCATTTAAAAAAAAAAGAATTTTATACAGACTATTATCGAACTGTAATAGATGTTTTTTTCTTTTTTAATTTTTTTTTTTAGATTATTAGAATTTGTGATTTTAAAACGGGTAAAATACTTGATCATCTATTGTTTAATTTTTAGTTATTATAGACAATGATCCATTCAAAGGCTTGTCAACATAAATATAATGGTATTAAAATGGCAATAAAACGATGAAATTCATCGTCCTGCTGCTACAGAGGTGTATTTAAGTCCTTCGTCTTTCAGTATCTAATATGGCCGCCCGTATCCCTAGGGCATTTATTCGCACAGTGGAGTAAGGGAGGTTGCACCCCCTTGCCTGCCCAGGCGTCCACCCCTGCCGCCTAAAGTTCTACTTACAATGCGGCGGACGCCCTTTGCAAAAGAGCCGCCATTATTCTGATCTCCATGTATTTGTACACACGCGCGTAAAAGTCTGGGAGTGTTGGTCACTTTTATGCCGTGCATGAGAACGAACCGAAGTCGGTTGGGGCGAGTGTGTGTATGTGTGTGTAAATGAGATGGTGTGGGTGACCGGACGTGACGTCGAAAAGTTTTCAGAGGAAATGGCCGCGACTTGAACGCTCGGCTCTTCCGGTTTACGAATTTTTATTTACAAGATAAACTTCACGCTTAAATGGATGAATTTTCTTTTACACAATTTATTTATAATTTTTCGGAAATGTATACTGATTTATTTCGAGTGTATTGTATTACATTTTATTTGTAAACATCATAAAATTCAATATTTTTTAGTATTAAATTTCATATCTTATAATTAATTTGTGTGGTAACATAATTGGTCTAATTACACATATATTAAATATATTGATTGTAATGTTTATAAACATATTTATTTTACATTGAAACCTTGTGTAGAATTTATATAAACTTTTAAGGTGTTATACAGTTAATAAAATTTATAGAATATTATTTTTCATGAAAAAATGTTGAATAAAATTTACAACTGGTTTCAGATGATGCGGAGACAATTTTTACGGATGCTGATAATGTAACGCTGCAAAAGAAAAATTACTTATCTAACAAAATTCCTTTTTCTCGTTTGCTTATGAAACGATTGATTTTCGAAAAAAAAGAAACCTACATAAAAGTTCTACTTAATACGATTCCTTAAATTCTGTGTAAGTATCTAGATATTTTTTTAACCATATAGCTTCGTAAAATAGTATATTATATTGTGAACATGATTGAAAATGTACACCATTTAAAATTTAACACGCCATTATAATCAAAGAAAAAAGAATAATTTTATTTTAAAACTTATTCATACATAGACGTATAAGAAATAATTTTAAAAAAAATCTCATATATTTTACTATACACTAGTATTAATTTTCATCTAGTCTCAATAATTATCCATGGAAATCTTGATTTAGCCAAAAAGATAATGGTTTATCCCAAATCTTCTAATTCATAATATGCAATTTACGCAATCTCAATTTTTGCACCATTTGATGTTTTTGTTCTGAAGTATTATTATTATGACTTGAAATATCTTTATTGTTTTGTTTTGTTTTGTATATCTTATTACGCTCTAATTAGAAATACGATTTAAACAAGTACATATTATGAGTTGAACAATATCAACTGAAATAAATTATTCATACCAATCGTATTGGTCAAAAGACTTAATACTCATTTCTTAAAAAAATAATATTTTTATACGTGAATGCAAATATTGTGAAATCATATCAGCGATGCAAGAGGAAATCGCATGTTTGAGAAATTTATATCATTTCCAAAAAAATTAAACCAAATAAAAATCACCAGACTTATTTTTAATATTTAAAATTAGCAAGTAAAGATTTATTGATTATCCCTTAGACAACGTAGATTTCTGACTATAGCATGTGAAATTACATTCACAAAATGTATCTATAATACAGAAGTATTCATTAAAAAATTCAGATAATTTGTATGGTAGTTTTGAACGCGTTGGCGTATAAACACATAAGTTACGATTTATTGGATATTTTCGATACATATTTAGATGATAAATTGCTGGCAATGTCAATCTATTTTAAACTACAATTTCTTTCTATGCCTTAGCGCGTCTAGAGCTTTTTGCAAGTTTATCGGGTTACAATTTTTCACTAATAATATATAAAATTAATATGAATGGGTAGAGCTTAGTATATTTAAAAGTAAATTATTCATATCAACGAAAAACAATACATCAAATTTATTTTACGTGTAAGAAATATATTTTGTACCGCTAACAATCAGCAGTATAGAATAATAACTATTTGAAATTTTTAGAACAAAATCAGTTATGTGTAGGCGGATTTTAATGCTATATATGTGAGTACTTCGATGCAAAAGTTAGAATAAAAGTTTCGTAACTTGTGAAGCTAAAAAATTAAAATCAATTTAAAAAAAGATGCAGAGCTGGTTAGTCAGAGTTAATGGATTTGTACAAAATGCTCGAAATATCTGTTATGATAATGGTTTACTTTAAAGAGTTATTCTTCACTTTCATAGCAAAACTTTTTTTTGTTTATGCTAAATAATATTTATAAAATATCCAATATAATTATCATAATATGTAGCGTTTTAAAAGCGTGTATAATGGAATTTAGTAAATAAATATTATAGCAACTGATAACTGAAATACTGAATGCTTAATGTGATATTTTTGATGAAACATTAAGTTGGCATATAGGCATATAAGAGTAGTATATAAGTAGATGCATTGTGTAAATAATCACGTGCGATATTCTGTTTGGGATGATCCTATGCTCCACGCGGCTATGGCCCTCCAAACAATTTATAGCCATTCATTTTATCTCTCTTGCCCTCCGCCACCCTCCGTCCTCTGGCTTCACCCAAACCAGCAAACTCGACGTCCCAGACACAGCCATTTATATCTACGCATACACACGCATACATGTGAAAATACTCACTCTCTGAGGAGAGTAGTGAACATTTTTAATGTGTTTGGGTACTCGGTAAGATTTTTTTTTCATGTCTTGTCTTTCATAATTATTTCTCACATCAGTTCTCCTGAAAAGTGTCCGTTTCAATTTTATAATTTATTTTATATTCTTTAAAATTATACACCATATTTTTTCCACGACAAAAATGGAATAAATAATTAAAAAAGAGGATTAGCCAATTTTTGATACACAACACGATAAAATAATAGTTATACTAAATATTGTTTACTGGATTTGTAGGCATTTAAGATAGTTAGAAATTACGTTACACTATCGACTGAAGCAACCATGGCTCACCTATTATGGTTAATTTAATTTAATATCCTGAATACTACAAACTGCTGTTTTAAAAACATCATAGAAAAGTATAAATACAATTAAGTAAGCATTTGTAAAAAAATAATATTTTAGACAATAATGAAAAAATGAAATCATTTTTTAGCATCCACATAATATATGTCACATAATGTCAGCAAATATCAGATCATTTTTGGTAAAAAAATATATGAATCTTTTAAAACTTAATTTGCTACGCGAGTTGTACAGTCGTATTGCTATTACAACTTCGTTTGTCCCAATTATACTAACATATAAAATAAATGAATATTTTTATCATATTGAGACAGTTATATATAAAGTATTTCTTGTGTTTTTTTTCTTAATTATTTATATAATTTAATATGACGTAGTTGCAAGTATGTGTGAATTGAGAGTATAGGTTTAAATATTTGAAATTAAAAACCAATTCATATTGTAAAGTTTTTTGTTAATCCCATTTACTCTATATATACACTAAAATGTCGATATATTTTATTTTTTTTATAAATTAAAATTTTCTTTTTTAATTTAAAAAAACTTCTAAATCTAATTCAAAATTGATCCATGTCAAAAATTTACTAAAGTGTAATTGCGTTTGTTTTGGCACTGGAATTGTTATATTAAATTTTTTTAATTGTATACTATTTTAAAAAAAAATAATAATGCAAGACCAGATGCCCATTTATAACTATGGTGTTGTTTGATTGGCTTGCTAAAAATTGCACAAAAAACTAAAATTTCGTACATCTTCTCATCGTTAAGATTTAGGTACTCTATACGTATATACCATTTAAATATATTGTGAAAAAAGTAATATATTGCCAAATTCTGCACGCTTGCCTTAAATAATCTACAACTGTCCACAACAACCACACATACCCTGGTTGCTATGATGAAACTAGAAGCTTTGGAGAGTTTATTCAAATCAACAAAAGACAACTTAAAACTCACAGTGGAACACCAAAATAGGCTTTATGGATATTAGTTTTAAATTTCATTGTTCGTTGTATTCTTGCTCGCCTTGTATGCCTATCCGGTTCTGGGGTCTAATATGTAGAGTTTTACCTACAAAAGTATACGGTTTCTACGATAAAACGCGTATATTTACTGGGCGCTCGCAGTGGCGTGCGGAGGAGGGGTAATACGGTTTGAAAAACGAGCTCTAGGCTGGCTGACAGGGGAAGGGGATTTTCCAGGGGCAGTGCGAGGGACGAGCGGACGTGCGGGGATCGGAGCTTTTTTGTACCTATGCAAAGTTGTACGTTACTCGTCGGGATCAGGGACGGAGATCGTATCTTTAATACAATTATATTAATATTCATAAAATAATTATTTTCAATCAAAGAAAAATACATTAAATTCAGAATTAGATTCCATAGATTTCTTTACCAAAATACATGTATTACGGATACAAAAAAAACCACATTGGTATCGCTAAAGTTTAATGGTGTAAGTTTCAAGTCACGCAGAGTAGTTTTCTAGGTAGTGGTTAGTGACCCGGCACATAAAATCAAAATACCTAACCCGAAAACACTAAAATACTCAGATCTAAAAATTAATAATAATTATTTTTTATATTTCCTTTGCAACCTGGAGATTCTATGCAACAAAATAATATTTTATTTATCATTAATAATTTATTAGTTTAACTTTTTTTTGTATTTCTATAAAAGTAAACTTAAACTCTATGTATAAATTATGTAATGTCAATTTTATTTAACTAATATGTCAGTATAGCTAATAAATATTCAAGTAAATTTCTAAGGAAAACTATAAAAATAGCTTGCCAAAAACTTAGGGAAACGATAATGAGGAGCATTTAATCACTGTTATATCAAGATCTTTTTATCAGATTATTTATTACGTGGGTTGATTGTCAGCCGACCAGCCAAGTTATTCATGTCCTGTATTTTCGTATGGATACGTTTTAATAATTAAATCTCTACTCTTAAATGACTTTAAATCCCGATTTGAACATTAAAAAACACGGTAGAAAAACTTATGTTACTGTTGCGCTATAGTAAAATATGTTTATCTTATGGATTTTTGTGATCTCATTTGATTAAAACACATTAATACCGTATGAACTTTTGCAGCTATTAAATTCTTGTACTTAGCGTTTCATAAACGCGCATTTTTACCAACTTACCACCAATATGGCAATATTGTGACTATCTTTTATTATACCTACACTATCATATATTAATCAGATTTTTTAAAAAAATTTAATTTTTAAAGGTATAACGTTGTCATATTTTTAAGGTTATAAAAAATCGTAAAGATTATGTATTATTTATCTAAAAAAAACTAATACTGTTCTTATCTTAAGATGGTTGATAGCACAGTCGTATTTATTTCATTGTTTGTGTTTTGTGTTGGCTGGCTGCTTTCTGAACAATCGTACTCAATTTAGTCAATTCATATGCGTGTATGATAAATCTATATGATTATGTAAAATTTAAATTATTTGGTATATATTGGTGTAATCTACAAGATATTTTAAATTATTAAGTTTAAAGACTGTAAGCTAAGGTACGATTCATATTTGAAAGTGTAGATAACTTAATGACGTAAAATAAATGTTAATTTAATCGTAATTCTGTTATAAGATATTTTTAGATCCTTGCAGATTTCTGTAAACTACACCCCATCGAGTGTGAAACCTCGGCTGTGTCTATCTCTCCCACTCCCTGCAGAGGTCTCTCGCTCGCACTTCCTGCGAAAAATTGAGTCCTCTCTTCCTCCTCTCCTCCTTCAATTCTCCTGCCTCCGCACACACTACCGAACGTACTTTTAAAACCAGAATCATAGTACAGAGATACAAGGTTAAAATTATACTTTTCAAATAAAATTTAAAATTTATTTCAATAGGTAAATAATATAATACCTCGGTGCCAACTTTTACTTACGCATATCAAGTTGTGATGCAGGAAATCATAATAAGAAAACAAAAATTTATCTTAATGCGATTTTGAATAATTGCTATACATTATTAAATGTACACAAAGTTTTGTTACTGAGTTGAAAAGCATGCCAGTTCCAGTACCGGAAGTCATGGGTTCGAATCTCGTTAGCAAAAAAATAATTAAAAATAATTTGTCAATGAGACTCTTTACACTGTGAAGATCTATTTGCTTATTATTTGGTACAAAGTAAGTTAAGAAATAAATCAAACTAATGTATTGTCAAATATTTGTATTTTTATAATTATTTTATCGGTCAAAGCTTATAATAAGTAATCAACAAAAAAGCTTTTTGTAATATTAATTAATTAACTTGAACAATATATATAATTTTTTTTTTTTTATAAAATAAATTGAGAATTGTAACATACTTTTTATTATAGGAGCTGTCAAATCTATACAGTTTTTATGTATCATATACAACTTTAAATCGAAATATATTCAAAACATATGCACTTTGCTCATTATTAATCTACACTTCTTATTTATTATATCACAATGTGATATACGATGTCATCCTTTATATTTTATTATAGTGCATTTAAAAAGGTCAGTGAATAATTGACACAACATATTTTTATTTCCATTTATTAGCAATAACTAGAAAATATTTCGTAATAAATATTCGAATTAAGTCACAGTTGAAAAAACTTTCCATGCATCTATTCTCTAAAAATTTTCATACAGTGACACTTGATTCTTTTGTCAGTATTGCATCACTTTTATACGGAGTGCACACAATTTCACATTGCCTGCAAAAAAAGCTCAAAAGCCCGTGCGAGCAGCAGTGGAGGGAGAAAGCCACGCCTTCTTGCTTGCCGCCCATTGGCTCAAACTTCTAAGGTGGTGTGGATGCCGGCTGAAAAATAATGTCACGTCAGGAGCTTTTTGGCGGCGTCTTGCACTGAGACCTCGGGGTTAGGCGGTACAACCTCACTTAGCTTGCGATTTCGCTGCTCTAGAGCTCGCCCGCACACCGACGATATTGTATGAATGATTAACGATTGCGTCATGTGATAAGATAACTCATAGTATATTAACAATAATTTTGAGAATATATTTGATTTTGAAACACGTATAAACATGAGTTTCATTTTAATGAAAACAGCTCTTCTTATTTTTGTGTTTATATCACTAACTATAAGTCAATATTTATAGCCAAGATTCTTTATAATATTTAAATTAATGTCCAAAATAAATTATCTTTTAGATAATTATATATGAGAGATAAATGAATTACTGTCAATCAATTAACGATGAAATTATTTAATTAATTGATAGTATCATAAAATATTTATAAAATAATAATATTACAAATCAGAATTGCGTTATATATATTATGGTGATAATATATAATGAATTGTATTAATGTTGTAGGGTGAAGTTGTAAGTTTTATTTATTTTAAATTAACTTTCAGTAGGAAACGATTAACTCTCCGATAGCCGAGAGGTTGCTTTCTGTGACCTGCATTCGGGGAACGTGGGTTCGATTTCCGCGTCTGCTGAATGTTTAAAAAATCTGAAATAACAAATAGAGATGCCGTTGAGTTAAGGAATTATCTGACAACCAATCCCACCAATCAAATAAACTGTTAAGACATGTTTTTGGACAGTATAGATCCATATGCTGTACTTTCAGAGCTTATGTAGTATAAAAAAGAAAACTATCATATTGAGGTATGTCTAAATACAGTGTTTTTCATACACAATTTTACTTTAATTAATTAATAGTACTTTTTATCTTAAGAAGGTTATTCTTGATAAGAGAATTTATTCCGTCGGATATCTTGAAATAATGCGATATACTACGATAAAATAAATAAAAAATTCTAAAAAGGTTTTGTCTTCACCATAATTTGACAATAATAAGGTTTAGTCAGAATAGAATTTATTCAAACATAATAGTGACTAGAATAGAAGTAAGACATTTTCAAGTTTGGATTTTAAGTAGTTTTGTGTTTGACATTAGTTAACGAATTAGATGTTATTAGTTACTAGTCAATTATTATAGTTAAATATTATATATTTCAGATTTTAATGTTATCATAATGAAATGCTGATTATCATGGCTAAAACTAGAATACAAGATACTCGTAGATTGTTCAACTAGATATAAAAGTAATTTTTAAATTACAAATTTCATTTAACGAATAAACATAAGTATAGATTTTAGCATGATATCAGATTATCGTATATCGTTATTATCTTATATATTTAAATATATAAAAGATGTTTAAATATTGATATTAAATAATAAGTTTATTAGACATTAGAGGTCACATATTTCTGTCCTAGTAAGTAATTTTATAATATTTTGTAACATCAACAATGGTTGTACTATAATTCATTAAGAATAACATGTCCTTTTTATTAAAGCTTGCATTATATATGCCGAAGCTTTTAAGTTTCAAACGTATGACTTTTTTCAGAATAATTTTATGATTTATAGGGAATATTCTTAATTTATTTAATATATATTTGTGATTAGCAAATACTTTACAAAGTGCAACTTATAGTTCAGAAACATTGAATAATATAATAATAATTGTAGCCAGATTTTCGAATTTATTTTTCTTATTGCCTATTTGATAGACCTTCTTTATGACGGAAATATATTTATATTAATTAAGCAACAATATATCTTTAATATAACCCTATTAATTAATAAAGTAAACAATCCAAACCAACCACAAAATTTATCTTACATAAAATGATTCCAATTATGTCATCCTATCATCAATGACATCTTTATTTGAACTAATGTCTTTCTATTGCAAAATAGTTTTTTACCACATTTGATATCAAAATAGTCGCATTATAATATGTTAGTATACAGCTTTTATCATTTTGTGATGTATTGAAAACAAATATTATGTACATCCATGCATTATCTAAGACTAAGACAGATGTTTTTAAATCATAAGTAAGAGTGTCAATCATTTTTTTGAGTCTAGAGTAATATTTAAATTCAGTTACTACAGTAAATACAGGAATTATCAATATAGTACATCCATTCAAATAATTGTTTTAATGTAATTGATTGAAAATTAAGTATACACACACAGACATATATATAAGCTTGTGGAAATAAGTAACAGTACTTGGGAATTTCATCCCAAAAATACATTA
>JAGVSQ010002227.1:0-25511 GCA_022683975.1 Rhyacophila evoluta | reverse complement strand
TCAAAAACAAAACAAACTCATGCCTAGTAAAAGCACAAAATTAAAATGAAAATAAACAGAATTTGTAAATACTCTACAATATTGTCAGTGCATACATACACTTATTACAATATCTTATTGATAGAAAAGGATGGTGAAAAAACAAATAATTAGGAAGATGTATTTATTCAATAAAATTTTTAATTTACATAATAAAATACGATTAACAAAATTATTAACAGACAATATTATTTTATATTCATCTAAAAACAAACATATTACATTTTGTACAATGGAATTAATGTAGATATAGTATCAATAGGACAGTAATTAAAATTTATTATTAGTCAATAGTAAGTACAACTTGAATCATCCATTGGCTAATGATATAATTAGGTTAATAAACTATTTTACGACATTTATATTCAATATCAGAAATAAATATCGACACCAGTGATGTAGAGAAAACGACCATTGCCATGTACAGTTATTTTAAATTAAGATTAATTATTATTGCTACATACAGGCCTTTTATAAAATATGATTTTTTATAACGGTGCTAATTTTGACAGACACATACTGTTTACGATTTCTATAAAGCGTTAATTGATATAGTTATATCTGATATTATTGAAGTAGATTGATGATGTAACTATAAGCTAAAACTGTTTTATCTTATCTAAATTGTATAGTTCAACATTTATTACATTATTAAGATCACAAAATCACCAAACCAAAACATCGTAAAAAAATCTTAAAACTAATAAATAACATATGATTATGGCTTTCGACTATTCCATTATTAAAATAATATTTAAAAAGAGCAAATATCCATAACCAGAGAAATACAAAGTATGAGATAGTGGTTAGCCTTCATTTTAATTTGAAGGATGGATATATGTATATATAGATTTATATACGAATAAAGTGGTTTTCAATTGATAAAGAAGTAGTTATAATATAAGTTTATAGCCAACTAATAATTATGTTGCAACAAATACTGTAAAAGTAATATTAAAAAAATATGTATCCTGATTTTAACCAAGTGGATGTGGTTTTAAAAAATGAAATGTATGAATATGCAGTGAAATGAAACATCTGAATTACATATTTCTTAATGTAATATATAGCATAGAGTTGCTGTTCAAATACACAAAATTTAGATAAAAACTGGCATTGAATATATGCCAGCTGAAAGCCATGCCAACACCCACAGCAAATTTATAGTCACAATTTTATACACAATAGTATGTTTGAGTTCAGATGAAAATCAAAACATACAGATTTATACCAACATATAAAGTGTATTATGCAATGGTTTCAATGAAAGAGAGAAGATTATAAATGTAGAAAACTCAGTAAGTTGACAACCAACAGGAGCTAAAATTTTACGAGAAAAATGAAGACTACAACATTGTAGGTATTCCTTCATATTTTAATTTTCAGTTTTCATTAAATGATAAAATAATATCACCTAAATCTGAAGGAACACTTTATATAATAAACATTTTCTGTTAAAAATTCATTCTTCATAAAATAGTGACTTGTGTTAAATAATAATTAATTTGAGAATGGTTTTGATTCCATGTTTCCATGGACTTTTGATGTACTAGAAGTATATACATTTCAATTTTATCTCTATTGTTAATTGCAGCACAAACATATAGAACGTTTTACATATAGATCCTAAATTCTTCAAAATTCCAGGAAATATTTACAAGTGAGTTACTTTCATAATGAATTATATTGGAAAACATTTATTTCAACAAAATTATTACTACTGAAGCGGATCAAGGACTATTCCAATTCCTTTCTTAAAACAGGACGATTCATAAGGCTAATTCCAATATAAATTTGATGAAACAACCATTTTAATAAATTCAAAATCAAATCTGTTACAAGAACAACAGTAATTACTTATATATTGTTCAATAGAGACACTGCTGTATAATAGTATGCGTTTTCGCCTTGATTAACGTTACATAACCTACAATATGGATATAACATTAATTTATTCCCTAGTATTTGCCAACTCTAGCTTTAGCGTTTATGGTATTATAAGTTCTAATATATTTTACTTGCACTAATAAACAACTGATTTAATTTGGATCATTCAAATGACAATCTAAACTAAAATAATGTTTGAATATATTACATTACCTATGATGAAGTATACATATTACCACCTTACCTCTTAACACTTTCGCGGACACTGACTGTCTTGGGACAACAAGTTTTAGCCTGCATATACAATCTCAATACACCTGCGTCTGCAATTGCAGATGTGTCCAACGCGATTTAAAAAAAACATGTCTGCATATGCAGACGTGACCCATTTAATGGGCGAAAAATGACTGCGATTGCAGACGTGTTTGCGAAAGTGTTAGGAGATACAATTTAAGTTTGGTAGATAAATGTATGAAGGTGTATTCTGTTATCCAAAATATTATAGCATACTGGTAGAATGGTAGAGTTGGTAAATACTAAAAATAATTTATATTACAATAGAAAATTTCTAATTATTTAAAATAATATATGTTAAGATTTGCTTTGTAAATATGTTTACTCATTTAAAACATGCAATACTTAAACCGCCCGTCATCAATGAGGGTTTTTTTAGATCCACAAAATTATCATGTGTTATAGGATCAATTTTGATTTATATTGAACCGTAGTTCAATTTTTAACAGACGTTATGTATTACTTGTATAAAATCACAATTTGATGTTGGCATGAATAATAGTACCTATGAACACAATTTTTCTTGTACATATTATCCTATATACAAATTGCAGGTTTATAATAATATACCATTAAGAATATAAGAATATACATAGATAGGAAACATTAATATAAATATTGCAACACAAAATGAAATTTTCAACATCTTACTTCAACAGTAGAAATCTACCTCTGGATTGCTTCCTCAAAATATATCTCAATACCTCAAATATTGGACATGTTTTGCACATATAACAATATAAACAACTTCTATTATATATATCTTATATTATGCGCTCACAAAAATGAAGTAAAGTATTATAATTAAAATATACAATATGGCGATTGGGTTAACTACCACCATAGAGTTTATTTGACAAAAAATACTTTTATAATACCATATAAACTGTAGCATATATTGGTTATGCACAAATTCATTAATAATCGATATTGAATTATAATAATAATTTTATATGTGGAATGTAAACCGCAACATATTTCATATTTCTAACTCTTACACTAGAATAAATAACAATATTAGATTAATTCACCGCTTTATAATTTAGCCACATATTCACAATTCAAAAAATCAAACAGAGCTAACTTGCATTGAGGCAAGGCGAGTTGTGGCACTATCTAGGTCTAAAGAATCAGCTGTCATCTGGGAATGACTGTCTGAACTCTCAGCGCTATTCTGCAAGGAGTCCGATACTAAGGATACCTTTTCTTCGCTAATAATACTAGAATTTCCATCTAGTTGTAAATCATTAGAGCTTTTCTTCTGCAACAGAGGACTAGGATAGTCTCCATTTTCGCCGTTGGTATTCGACATGTGAAGAGAGCCTTTACTATGGGTCTTGATCATATCTTTAGGGGGATGGTTCTTCTTTATGCTGTCCCCTGATGTGGCACTACTCTTAAGTGCGGCAACTTTTTCTTTTATCTCTTTTACTTTGTCTTTTATCTTTTTGCCGAGACCTGGGAACGACGGCAACTTTGATTTAGAATTCCTAAATGATGTGTTCCTTTGGTTAATGTTGATTTCAGTCTCCGTTTCCTCAGTTATGGAATTGAGGGTGTCAGATCCATCAGCCGCAATCGAAACACCCACTTGAATAGGAATATCATCTAGCAAATGAAAGAAGATAACATTTTAACATTAAATGTGTTAGCAACAAATAAGTAAATAATTTCTCATAAAAATTGTTTCAATAAAGTAACATGTAGTTGCTTTGGTGATGTGTTATACAGAATACATGATGTACATGGTGTGAAGCAATAATGTGCCATTAAAATTAACAAAGTTTTACAATAATAATTATGCTCATCACGTAAATTACATTTTGATAGTAATATTACACCACCACCAGTTGATGAAGTTACAAATTAATCTCTATAAATAATTGCTGTGACAGAAGCGATAAAAATCATAATGATGATCTGCAATACCTTGTGAAAAAAATTTATTCAAAATTCAATTCATGCAGTTGTATTTGTGACAACAAATAAATCAGACAGTATGTATTGTGAGCTCCCCTGTCTGTAAATGCAAATATATACTAAAAGACATGAAAATTATATAGAATAATTATTTTAGGTGCTTCTGATTCTTAAAGTAACATTTAAAAATACGACTTGATTGATAAATTCTGCAGTGGAGGGTGTAAGTACTGATATCGTGATATTATTTAATATAAATTATTCAATTGATTATTGAGTTATCAAATGTTTTGTAGAATTGCGATATTGAAGATAAAACTAAATAACACTGAATTGATATGGCTTCATTGCATTAACGAATGACCTAAATACACTCACCGTTAATAGAAAATACTCTATAGTTGATACGAAGGGTAACAATGTAACATGTATATTTTATTATACATAAATATTAACAACTGTAATTGTTCCTTTGCGAAAACTCCAAAACATCTATGGTTTATGTAGAGTAAACATTATAGGAAATTACCATATCCACTCTACAGTGGAGCATATGGATCTCCACAATCTGGTTATTTTTACAAGGACTGGTTGTTACCTATTCACCCAACTCATTGGGTTAAGGTCCTCCATCTAAATATATGGGAACAAATGCATGACCTCTAATACAACTATATGATTAAGTGCGGCGGTCTATTACCAAAAGTTACAGATTCAAACCCTGCAGTTGTAGAAAATTTGCATTTACTCAATACCTAATGGTTGAGTAATCAGCAGACAACCAATCCCGTGAAAAAAATCTATCAAAATATGTCTTTGCATCATGGATAATCCATATATGGTTGACATTCGAAGCAGACTTGGGTAAGAAAAAACAGAATTCAAGCACGGATCCAATGCTCAAATAATATAAATCATTACAAAATGTGAAGTAAGATAATTTTTAATGCTTTATAGACATTCGAGTGTTATTTTAAAATTAAAATTAAAATATGCATCTATGAAAATACAAATACTGTGCATTTCTTAACAGCAATTTTATGTAAGTCTTATAATAAATATGAGACAATAATGAGTTTTATGCTATTTGCTGATTACCATAAGTTAAAACAAGTATTAACAGACTAAATATTGTTTCTTTTGTTATATAATAACGTGTGAGAACACCACAACGAATATGAAAGTGAGATAAACATTTTAAATCTTTCCGATACCTTTATTTGTAAATAAAAACTACATGCTGAAAATATATTTGTAGGAATCAAAACAGTCGAGGTGAATACTGCACATTAATTTATATGTTTGATAAAAATTGTTAAACAGACAGTGTCAAATGTTAATTTTTATAATTTTCCATTTTTTCAAAACATTACTGTTAATTCACATCATTTTCACAATTCGTTTTTAATAATTTGGTGGCTTTGTATTGCAATAATTTTTTTAAACTCTCAGCAACACTCGATAACACTTCCATCTCTTGTTCATCGGGCCAATCCCATTCAACATTTTCATTATTAAAGACTGACCATGGCTCATCTAAATAACTTCTCACTGATTGGGAAAATTATACAAACATGAGTATCAGATTATTATTCAATGAAAGTTAGTATTGCACACAAATATTTTTACTAAACTAGTTAACTCATATCTTCCTAATGCAATTGTTTATAAATGACTTCTATTAATTATTACAGATTTTTTACAGGGATTCTTTATTATTTATACTTCCAATCCATTTTTCCTGTGTCCAGAATACACACGAAAAAAGTTAATTTCTTCTCTTATCTTATTTCATGTATCACAATTATAAAGGGTCACAATACCCACGACAATTGTTGACATATAGGTGGAAACAATTGAGGTTAGACTCATGGTATCTACATGTATATTTAATATTCACTATTAACACTTCGACCGCTAAATAAAAAGTGTATTATTATGAGCATGCTCAAATTTTAAAATCCTTACAGTTCAACCGAAACCGGCTGTTTTATCATATGCTAAAAATTACCTAGTGAATTTGAAGACATGCTAAGAAAAAATAAAAAACAAATCTAAAATGATGACGCTAGTAAAGTGTCATGTGCGTGGCTCAAATGTATACAATAACACGTAATACACGTCGTTAGCAGTCAATGTGATAATATGTCAAAATTCATCATTGAAAAAGTTAAGAATATAATTATATGTATGCTTTGCAAAATCGAAATACTTGAATATAAAAATATATTTATGGTATAAGAGTAATTTTTATAATTGAAGATTAATTTAATTATTTTGTGATCAAAAATCTAAATATATATAATAATAATATATATCCCAAAACTTACCTGGAAGCTTTTTAGTTCTAAAGGAAGCATTGGTAATCATAGATTTGGAGACTGTGACTGTAGTTGTCGCTGGTGATAATGCCACACTTATTCCCATGGGGCCATCACATGGTTGCCCTAGAAAAGAAATACATTAATTAATCTAATAACTAAACATAATCGTTCTATAATTAAAACATTATTCTTACAACAAGATTCTACATAACTATGCAAAGTTATAGTGCTGAAGAAATGCCTCGAGAAGAAAATAATGATCAACGACTATAGAATGAGTAAACGACATATAAATGCCACCTTATAGTTGAAAATGAGTAATTTTAGTACAACCATGTAGCAGGAAAATGCCTATTGCAACACTTTTCTTCTTCATAAAATTTTATTAACCTTCCTACTTTTTCATACACTCACTAAGAAATGGAATTGATAATTTAATATACCTATATCACACTGCTCTTCTTGCTTAATTACATATTATAATACAATACTGTCATATAATTTACAGTTGTTTCACACTTCTAATTTTTTAAAATATAAAATCCATTCACCTGAAGGATTTGCTTGCAGAGAATTGGTGACGGCTCCCGTTACCAATAAAACATCTGGGTAGCCTTCATAACAGGCCCGCGCTGCTATATCATTTACTGCTTGAAGCGCTAACGTATAGAATTCATTGAACATTGCAAAGTAAGCTCCGTGAACTAATTCCAGGAGTAATTGAGACGTAACTGGAATTCTGGGAGGTAATCCGTGTACCGATCTGTGCTCCAGTTGGGGAGTACCACTACCAGATTGTTTAGTTGATAGATTATAAAACCCTTGCGTAACTAATCTGTAATATTAAAAATCATTTTAATGTGAATCAAAACATTTGTTGAAAAAAAAAAAATCATTATTCAAAGAGCAGACAGCTTAAAATAAAATAAACATTTTTTTAGCTTTGGAGATAAAAAATATCCATAAAAGATCATGTTTATTGATTGGCAGGCTTTGATTAGGTCTTTCCAACGTTTTTAGAGCTAAACTTGTTAGTTATGTCATTGTTTAGAATAAAATGCTAGATCCTAATAAGATATAAATAATGCAATAATAAAAAATTATCTGCCACTCAACACTCAATCTAATGATAGACAAAAAAAATATTACCGTGAACCTATGATACATAATTGTCGTAAGGCTGATTTTGGCAGTAAACTAAGTTGTCTGTTGAAAACAAAAAGAAGTGCAGTCATCACTTTTGCTCTGTTTTGAGCATTAAGAGCTTCAACCTGCGGGAGTGGACCCCAATTGACGAGTTTTGTATTGCAGTCTTCCCACCGCCTGAGGGAACTTTCGGTTAAAAAGGCTGCCGATAATGTCAACGGCTGGAAAAATTAATACATCCTGAGTAAATAATATGACAACAAAAAAATAATAATATAGAATTCTCTAGAAGTGAAAGATTTCAACTAATTACTGTCACATTATCTAACATAAAGCGGACTGTGTAATAAGTTTTTTTCCGACTAAATCCGCTCCAAATGTGGAATATATGGATCTCTGTTGCTTACTTACTTTCTGTAAACCTCATATGCTACGATATACATATTGAGCATTATCAATAGTATAGATACCAGTGTACATATTTTGATTATGATAAATTTGTAAAATACTCCATGCCTATTTAGACGCAAAGTATGGATTCAATAAGACTAAATGAATGTCGATAACTAATATTAGTAATAAGAAAAAGGATACATAAATTTACCTCATGGTATATTGAAGCTTGTGCAAGAGAAGGTAAACGAAAGGAAACTACTTTTGGCTTTCCATTTTCATCCATTACTTCTAGGTTATAGAGACCTGTAACATGTGACATTAAAAATAATATTATTATCAAAAATTACAATTAATCTTTATAAACAAACATCATAACCAATATTCTATGGATCAGTTTAATTTTTTAATCTGTAATAATTGTGCAAAGTAAAGTTCTAATACACTTTTTGTCACTGTAAATGAGTACATTTGACTGTGGAAAGGAACAAGGACATAACCCTCAGATTTTTCTAAATCGCTTTTATTCGATAATCACAAAGTATACAACTCAATACACATTCTATGAAAAGGGTGTAGGCTGCAAATGCCGAATTGGTACCTAAATTTAGCATATAGATTAGAAAAAAGGATGGCATGTCAAATTTGCAACCAGGAAAAAGAACTTTCACCGTATTATTTTATTGATTTTTCTTAACACGTTGATCGCCATGTCAGCCACCGGTGGCCGACAGCAAGGTATTCCAATTGGGCCGTGTCGGTCACCAGTGGCCGGCATGGCATACCTAACTTCAGAGTGTCATTCTGTCTGTCGGCCACACGCTCTATTAACCTGTCGAGTGGCAGGTATTTTTGAACTGATCTATACATGGAGGGCAAGGTTTTTTTCAACATAAAAATATCATTTTTTTCATATATTCTGTACAGACCACACTTGCAAACTTATTTCACATTTAAAAAAGTTAATTTATAGAAAATAAATCGGTTATTTAGAGAAAAAAAGTAACCTTAATTCCAGGGGTCGACAACCATCGTAAACACAATACAAAGTTTTTAAAAATCACTCAACAATTATTATTACACTTCCTTATATGTTAAAAACTACGCTTATGAAAAAATAACGCTTACAAAAAATATTGTTAGGACTATTATTGTTTTTTAGAGTGGTAGTCTTGAAAACAGGGAAAATTACTCATTAACTCATTAACTTCCGGTCAATCAGGCCCGCCAGAGTTGTGTTAACATATTTATTTACATGTTTGAATCGAGTGGTTGTCTTAGAGGTTGCAGTATAAATAATTATTTATCTTTTTTTATAATTTACAGTCCATGGTCCGATCCATCATTCTATAAAAACAGAGATAAATCAAAAGATTTTGAGAACGAAAGGAAACCTTTCTATGGTGTCAAAGGAATTAATAAGAAATCTAATACAGTCATAGTAATATTCTGTGTCTTATTTCTTATGGTCGGGAGTATCCTTCAGACTGTAGCTATACTGTAAGTATTGCTTTATTATTTTTAATTAATTCATTTTAATAATTACAGCCAAACTCATATACAGGTGAAGTTTCATTATAATGAATAGCAAAGTATTGGAATCTCCAGTATAATGTATATTTTTGCTGTCCCAAATAAACGCTCATACAATAAAAGGGGTGGTCCCATGAGTTTCGTTATAAAGGATTCGACCCGTATTACAATCACATTTTTTTAGAAAATCATAGCTGAATTTGCATAAGACATTTTCAATACAATTACAAATACTTGATTGCTTGGGACATAAATAAATATTCTACACCTAATATATGACATTCTCAATCTCAAAGAGCATCGTCATATTTTTTTTCCTGGATAAAGCAAATAATTAATAACTAACCACACTTCTTTTCATGTTTACTAAATTCTATAGCTTACAACGATGTTTTCCTTTTATAATTATTTTTCAAATCACAACTGCATGATAATGAAAGATATTGGTGTTTGTATTTAATTAACAATATTTTATAGGGGATCGTATAAGTATGGAAGAGAACAGCTGGAGAATAAATCAAAGGCAATCGGTGAAGCTTTAGCAGAAGTGAGAGCTGAAGCGTCTGCGAATGGAAACAAGTTACAATTACAGCTTTTAGCTGACAAAATGAATAAGAAAAGCAAAACGCCTCAACATCTACAACATGTAATTGTAGACCCAGCAGATTAAAACTGTTATTGAAAAATTCTTTCAGTATGATATTTTGGATAAATTCTCATGGTATTTTGTGGAACAGTAAAGTTTCAATCTACCATTCATCAATTTTTTATTTCATTCAGTCTTTTAAAAACTAATTGACGTTTCGTGGTGTTATTTTTCTTCCACAAATATTTGTTTTTTGAAATTTTAATTATTTTATCTTATTTTGATGACATGCAATTTGCGAAGAATATTTTTTAAATATACTAGTAAGTTATCAGTCAAATAATATTTATGAAAGTAATTCTTTATAATATCTCTTTAAATACTCATTTTTTTTATATGAAAACATGTGTTTAGAACAATCAATATTTGCATTGAATAATTTATTTATTTTCAAATTAGTAAAAAAATAAATTATTATATTTTTCCCAATACTGCAAATGGATATAGCTACAATTAATAAAATATATTTATAGTTTATATAAGTAAAAGTAAAAAATATTTTTATAATTTCTTAGATTGAAAAGCTCAATGCAATTAGGAGAAAGAGTAAATCTCTTTTGGTAAAAGGTTTATAAAAAATCTTTAGAATTTCACCTGATTTCAAAAGATTACTTTTGATTTTGTACAATATGGTATTAGTTAATAATATAAACTTTGGATATCATCCAATCAATTTGGCCGGCGTAAAGTCAAAAAAAAAAAAATTAAAACTAGTCAAATTTGTACATAGCTATTATTTTCGACCGTAGATGACTGAAGTGAAACTTGTAAATGGGTAAATAAAGAAAAATCTGTCTTGCTTCCTTGAAATAGTCATTTTTGTGTACATAATGTAATTATGTAGTTGTGATGCTTCTGAAGTGGAATGAAGAAATTTACAAAATTTCAAAATGTTACAATTTGTTTTAATAAAAAATATACAGTTTAATATTCATCTAATTTTAGAACTTAGTTTGGCTGTGTCATTGTAGAATATCTTTTAAAATAACTCATTAAATAAATTGTATGAAGTTTGTTATATTTATTATTATAAGATGTGATAACTAAAATGAAGTGATAAAATTTTCATTATTATCTAATCCATAATCAAATAATTTATTGTGGTTAAATGCACTAATATGTGGTTGAAATGACGAAGTGTTATTGTGAATCGGCGTAAACCGAAAGTTGCCTGTAGTCATATATTACTGAAAAGATTGACGCTTCCTATGAATTAGTGTTGATTCTACCATTTAATCTGTACCTACAATACTGTTGTGCATTTTTGTATTAAATTTGATGGTGTTCAAACTCAAAGTAAGTTCTACATATTAATATGGAGAATTGAGGTCCTTTTTTCAATAAATGATATCTATATGTCAGTATCTTACGATATATTTAAATAAAATAAATATTTTGTATGTTGCATAGTAGTTCTTTTCAATGGTCAGACGGCAGGTACAGTAAGATTAACTGGGTGTAGTTAAAAGCAGAAGACTTCTAAGCCACAAATTTGAATTTGAATTTTATTTCATAAAATGATTTAAAAACGTCAATAGTTTAAAGTGATGAAGACACCAAATCAGAAATATACACACAGAAGAAGTAATCGCTGTGTTTTCTAACCTGCATACCAGAAAATTACAAAAAATGATATCTACAAAGTGTTCATATGGTCCAAACGATTTCGGCTTTGAAATAAATTTTCGACCATACCTATTCCAAATTATAATTAGTATCATAATGCCACTATATGTTTTCTCAATATATATGCGGATATATTGTTTGATTTATAAACAAAAAAAATACACTAAATATAACCAATCCCAAGGTTTTATGGGCAAAGACCATATTAATAAAAATCCAAGCACAAAACGATCAAAATTTTAATTAGCAGAAGACATCGAACCCACAAAACATTCAATACTTTAAAAGTAGTAAGTTTTTCGTTAATCTGGCAATTATGAAAGATGTAGTATATACCATGTAACTATTTAAATTTCATATTGGTCTTAATAATATAAAAGTTATACTAAATGTTGATCTCTTAAAATTCTCTAAAATAAAGAAATTTATTTGTTTATTTTTTAAAATATCATAACTTTTAGATTGAAAAGATGCGTTTTACATTTCAAAGTTGACAGAAATCTTTTGTGGGTATACTGTTAAAAGCCAAAAAATAAAAATTAACTACGTAATGGAAGACAATTGAAGGTTACATTTCTTTTGAAAGTTCCAAATAAGATTTTAAATTTTGCACAAAATCTTTCACAATCACGATTAAATACTGACCGAAATTCGGAAACTTGATATTACAACTTATGTAATTTATGAATGAAATCAAATGATACATACAATAGATAAAGATTTGTTTGTTCTGAAAGATGTCTAGATTTATAAACAAAAAAATAACACAATAGTCATAAGTTACTACAATATAGTACATTTATAAAAAAAACTAATTTTTAAATCTTTAATGATGCTTGGTAATATTTTTGGTCTTCCAGAGGCATGGAGTTGAGTACATCTTTTACATCATGTATTTTTTCTTGATATACATTTGCTTGTGTGTTGACTGTAATACTTTTTGGTTTAATTAACGTGGAAATAGGTATTGCGAATTCATCATTAACACCACGGGTTTTCCTTTTTGGTTTATCGCTGATCCTTAAGTTTTCGGTTTTGAAAACATTACAGTTGAATGCATTTTTGGCTTGAATGGCTTTGAACTTACTAAACTATCTTGGATATGTTTTGCAGGTAAACTTGTTTCAGCAGCCGACATTTTATTATTATATCAGTTATTGAAATTGGTGATGGGGGGTTGACGTGCTTGGTTGGTGATTTTGATGATTATCAACAGTCCATACGGCAACAAAATGCTTATTTACTCCGCTCGTAATACCACAAAGATCCGACAAAATAATTAACATATTAATGAATATGTATATACTAAGTAAAATACTCTTAGCCACGGATATCAATAATATAAAATTCAGTTGAAAACTTGTATTACAAATTGCAGTAAATATCTGATTCAATTGGAACTTTTAACATATTTTATTTCCTTAAATATCCATTTGATGAGTTGGTGTCTATAGAAGAAATAAAAAATAGTGCATTTGGAATCTTTTCCATTAATAACTCAAATCAGACAAAATTTCAGTTGAAACCTTATTATTCCATACGGTCGTTCTGTCAGTTTTTTTATACTTGGCATGTTTAAGTATACATCATATTTGCCTTGGAAAATATGTTCCTTGAACTATAATATTTACAAACCTCTTACTGTGAATAGCTGGGTAAAAGTGTCGCCAGCACTGAGTTCGGCATACAATTAATGTGTATGGTTATAATGGATACTACAAACAGAGTTGAAAATAAAATTTATTTGAAACTATAATTATAATTGATAATTTAGTTTAACTTGAAAAATATATAACGTAACTTGTAACTGCCTCTAGATTTTTTTCATTGTGGAAAAATAGTTATCGGGTGGTGAGAATCAAAAGTTGTGATTGGAAATAAAAATAGCCCAATTTACGTATTACTTAAGATTGTATTAAAATCGGAAAACAAAATACATCAAGTTTCAAAATTACAATTTAAAAAATACACACATTTAAACAAAAAGATTACATTTTGTAATTAATTACAAAATACAAAATGTTTAAAAGAAGAAACATTTCAAGTTTCAAAAATAATATAATCATATTTCTATATTTCTATATATCAACATATCCTTGAACCCATATATATTTTTTGTATTTACACAAAGCAATATTACTAAACTTAATTGGGTATTTTACATGAATGTACGGGTCTAGTTTACATATTTTTTTTACATCTTTACTAATAAATTCCAAAAATATAATAGATATAAAATATAAATAGATTTATTTTTCAACAAAACCATTTATTGTAATAAACTTATTGCCACCCATTAATAAATATAAGACAAAAGTGTGTATTAAAAATTAGAACTTGAAAGCAAATAAACTTCACCAAATTGACAATAATTTTTATTGGCTTGAATGTGACAAAACATACCAAAACGAACGAATAAAAAGTATTATTGGAACATTATTTTGTTCTTGTGTGGTAATTAAATATTAAAATAAAAACAATCACTGAAAAACGACTTATATATTTATCTATATAATCTAAATTGGAATCAATTACTATTCAAAGATGATTCAGATCGTTTATCCAAAAAAATATTTCGATGTGAATAAATTATTTTAACGCATTACAATCTTTGTCGGATATTATCTATAGGCAAAACAGTAACTGCGATATAAATATTTCACTATTTTTGTCATATAAAGTTTTATAAACGAAATCAATTGAAAAAATTAACGATGGTCGGCAAGTTCACATAATCTCATCAATTGGGAAAAGTAGTAGAGGCAGTTGCATTTATATTTGTTCACTTACCAGCAGCTGCCATGAAATGAATCCATAGAGAACTATTTATTTACTAGAAGCGTTCATTTAATTTTTTTTATAAAATATTTTGATGTGATATAAAAAAAAGAATCAAATTTTTTTAATGAAATTTTTTTACAATTGAAACAGTATCGGTATATTTTTTATATTATGTTACCTATTAAAAATAAGCTGAATCTTAACCTTGACCTAAAATGTATATAAATACCTAAAATAAAACTCATGGTCGATGCGTCATTCGATATAGCTAATTTCACAATGTTTTGATATTGATAATTATTTCATTTTATTTTGTGATTTTTTCATCGTGAATATTATTGTATCATATTCAAAAGTTTTATTTGCTCTTCCATTGTTTTTGCCGCGTAATGGCGGACCGTCACTGTAACCAATATCAGGAAAAATTTGCAGTGCATTTCCGAACAAGCTATTTTGACAGCGGTTAGAGCGTGGGACATAGTTTGAAACTTAGTGCATATTGGGGGTAAATTCGATAATTGCGCGGTTTAAAACGTTATTGCCGCGCGACATCGCGTGCAAACAATTGTGATGTCGTCTCCCAAAAGATTATTCGAGAAGACGGCGTCGAAGAGGCCCCGCAGAGACAGTGACGAGAAACAAGAACACTCGCCTCGACAGAATGTCGGACGTAACATTTCCACTCCGAGAGCTAAAAAACCTGCTTTCAATCCCGCACTGCTGTCGTCTGCCTTCTATTCCGGTCCTACAATGTACGGAGGAGCGGGAGCCAGCAATTCTTCACCGTATAATCAATACGCGAAGTCAAAATTTTACGATAGAAAGAAAACAGATATCAAGGTAACTCCGAGTGCGCCCGACAACTCGATGAGTCAAACATCGAGGCGTATTTTAGACTTTCTGGAACAATATTCTTCTCCCATATCGGATGCAAAGCGAGTTCCAATTAACAAACCTCTCCTTGCATGTAGTGCTAAAAAGCCGATCGTTCATCAATCGTTTCTGGACTGTACGGTGAGGTCGTCTCCAGACGATGCTTCCACTCCGACCGGGAGTCGACCGAATCGTTTTCGTGAGTTGCAAATACCAAGTATGGCCACATTAATGAAGATGAAACGCAACAATTGCAATGTGAGTCCCGCAACCACACAGACATCCATCACAGCCTCGCTCAGCAGTTCATTAACCTACAAACCTGCCACATATTCACTTAAGAATGATGCTGACTCCGGAAAACACAAAAACAAAATAAGAACAAAAATAAACAGGCGAACTGACAGGTTTAGTGATGAAGAACTTCCGGAACCTGTCAATTTGCCAAATATATCACTCAACATGACTGGAGTCAAGTTGCCCACATTTACCATGCGACCGTTTAATGTGTCCGATGCTGATACTAAACAATATACGCCTAGTAAAATACCAGATACCGCTCCAGTAACTGGGTCCACTGGAGGTTTTAAATTTGGCCGTGCATCCACACAACCATTTCAAGCCACCAGAAAATTCTTCTTCAGAGACCCTCTGGACATCCTCAGTTCTAAATACGGTGTATCTCCTGGACGAGAAGATGAAAATGTCAAAACACAAGATGGTGTATATGGTCGTAACACTTTTAGTTCTATTAGAAGTAAAAGGGTTTTTGAGGAAACGGACAAAGATGAACCAACACTTAAGCATCTCGGTAATAAATCTGCCCAAATGTGGAATGGAAACGATAAAGCGGGTAAAGATTGTGATAAGCCCCCTACTCTTGTTAATGGAGATGTGAGAAAAGATCCTCTGAAAGATTATGATTCCTCCACAAAAGGTAAAAATCACTTAAATAATAATGACGACAATTTAATGTCGGTCAATCCTAAAACGGATAAAACTGACTCCACGGAAGGTGTCAAAGATTTAACTGATTTTATTAAAAAACAGAAATCACAATCGTGGGAATGTTCCACGTGTATGACGAGAAATGATAATGATAAATTAAAATGTGTCTGCTGTGAGGCTACCAAAATTGAAAGAAACGAAGCAAAGCCGGCCGATATTGTAAAAAATACGACATTGTCATCTGGCTTAGTTGATTTTATGAAGAAACAGAGTTCTCAGTGGGAGTGCAACTCATGTATGACAAGAAATGAGAGTGATAAAATCAAATGCGTCTGCTGTGAAGTTGCAAGGGTGGGAGCCACAGCCGCGCCAACCAGCGTCACTTCTAGCTTCGTCTATCCTGGCATGGTTAATTTTATGAAAAAGCAAAGTGCCCAGTGGGAGTGTTCATCTTGTATGACGAGAAATAATGATGATCGAATAAAATGTGTATGCTGTGAAGCCACTAAATCTGGACATGAACCTGAAAAGTCTGCAGCAAATTTCAGTTTTGGCTCAGTTCAAACAGCGAACTTTTTCAAGTTTGGCATAGATCAAGCAGATGCAGGTAAATCTACTGTTACTGATACTAAACCTGCTCCAGAAGAAGATAAGAAGACCAGTACGCCGGCCACAGGATTTGTGTTCGGAAATGCCGCAGAAGTAAAGTCAGACAGTCCTAAGGTCGGTGGTTTTACTTTCGGTATTGCCAATGGGAGTCCGGCTATTACAAAAGAATCTAGTGCATCCAATCCTGCAAATATTTTCGGAGAGAAAAAAGAACCTAATCCTGTCCCTGCTTTGATTGTGCCAGCGCCTGCACCTGCCACTGCATCTGCACCTTCACCCATCACGTTTGGAATTAAAAAACCAGAAGTTGAATCAAATAATGTAGTTGTATCATCGTCCACACCAGATGTTAAAACAAATACATTTACATTTTCATCACCAAAACCGACAATCAGTAATGTGGCTGTTCTGAAAAATGATTCTGAGAAGATTCAAGGGAGTTTTGGATCATCATTGACTGGATTGCCACCGCCTGCGAGTGCAAACTTGGTGGGTGTGGAACTTTCTGCGGTAAATAATACAACTAAATCTGCCACACCTTCATTCACATTTGGGTCACCTCAAACGAATAAACTGAGTGGAGGATTTGGCGGGAGTACTCCATTTCAATTTGGCGCCACAACTGCGAACACGTCAACTTCAGCTTTCAAGCCGCCTGCAGTTCCTTTCACATTTGGGGCAAAGGATTCTGTTAGCAATACATCGGCGGCAATCAAACCAGCAGAACCAGCAGTTTCTGGTGCTGAGGCACTATTTCGAATTCCTTCAACCAATACAGGTTCACTCTTCTCTGTTCCAACAACTTCGAGTGCGTCAAATCAAAATAATTTAAAAGATAAAATCACAACTGGAAGTATAGCATCATCACCCCTGCAATTTCCTTCAGCTGTTCAAGCTGTTCCGGACAAATCAAAGGACAACCCCACAGCTACACCCTTCTTCAGCTTCGGTTCACTTGCTTCTGATACTAATGCTGCAAATTCAGGGTCGTTTAAACCAGCTGCTTCAGCGGGTCCCGTCTTTACGTTTGGATCTAACACTGCTGTCAAATCTGATACTACTTTCGGATCCTCCACTGCCACACCCGCTGTTAGCCTCTTTGGAGCAAAACCGCTGACCGAAAGTGAGCCTTCTAACTCACCATCATCAGCTATGTTTAAACCGGCAGCCACTCCATCACCTTTCGCCCCCTCCACCAACCTTTTCGGAACTTCACCTTTGACTGTTGCTCAGCCTCCAGTACATGCAGTGTTCGGAGCAAATCCAGTCGGTCAAGCTGCCAACAAACCTGCAGGTGGCATATTTGGTTCCCCTGCTGCCCCTCAGCCTGCCTCCCTCTTTCCAGGAGTATCAGCTGCTCCCCCCGCTTTCAGCAGTGGGAATATATTTGGTTCTGCGCCTCGTTCCAATCCCGTCGCGCAGCCTTCAACTGGTCCATTCGGCAGCCAGCCTTTAAACAAAACAGAATCCAGCACATTTATGAACAATGCTAGTCCTTCTGGGAATTTATTCGGAGCCTCCAGTTCTCCAGCTGCACCGTCAGCTTCGACAGGAGGACTTTTCGGTTCAAGTGGTGCTGCTCCCACTCCTGTATTTGGAGCGGCAATACCCTTTGGAGAGGCGGCCCGAGCACAGCCCTCCCAGGGTGTAGGATTCACATTTGGTGCTGCAAATTCCACAATGGGATTCGGCCGACCACCTGGTCCTCCACCTGTGTATTCCTTCGGCTCCCAATCTGCCGCTCCACCACCTTCTGGTTCTCAATTTAACTTCACAATGGGAGCGTCGGCTTCAGGTTTCAATCCTGGTGTCAATCCCAATGGGCCACAGAGGAAGATGAAGAAGGCGGTCCGACGGACTATGCGGTGAGAGGGTCGGCGGCCACGGGGAGGCCTTGTTCATTTCGCGCCGCCCACCACTTGGGCTGGTTGGCGCGGTGCGCTCTAGACTCTCGCGTCGGACTGTTGTTTTTGTTGTGACGAAATATTTACAAAGAAGTATGAACTGTGTATTATTAATATTATTATCTTGAATGTTATATTTTTTTGAACATTGTAGATTTTCTTTCGTCCTCAATGCGGCCCCCTCGTCGCTTCCGATATTGTGATGATAAAATCAATTGTACATACAGAATGTTGACTCCCTCGCAGGTTTCGTCGGCGATCCTTCGGTCGTTCGATTGTTGTAAAATTTATTTTTAGGCTTTTTTTTAACCATGTTTAAAATAATTTTGCATAATACTGAAAAAAAAATACATAATGTCTGACTGGTCAAATTGACCCTATAATTCACCTATTTGTACGGAGTTTGAAACTCTCAGCTATGTAAAGATATTTTAGGAAATACTGAAAAATGTGTTTCTTCTATTCCATGAAAATGGCGATTGTGACGTTGACCGAAAATGAAAATAAAAATGTTTATTACATGAATCTATTATATTGTTTCTTTACTCAAATGCCTTCCTTTCACTATTCCATAAATACCATTAATACACACGAATGCTTGTGAGAAACTTATAGATTGACGATTATTAAATACTTGCTTGTAATTGTTGGAATCACGAATATACGATATTTAATCATAATTATACTATTTATCTTTAAAAAAATAGCTGGTTGTACCAGGTTGTACGCTGGTTGGCTGGTATAAAAACATGGTTCTAGACTTTAAAGTTAAATAAAGTTGATAAACCTATTTACATCATTGAGGTATGGAAACACTTTACAATTTTGGAGTTATTAATCTCATATTTTCATCTATGTATTTAAGAAATGAGACAAATGAATTCGCATAACGTGGCATTTTTTAGGAACCTAAAGAGGGTGTTACCAGTATTATAACTTTGGACATTAAGTAGAGAAGTAGCTGCCAACCACAACAATGGTTCAAAATGGTAGGTAATGAAATGTATGCCTAAAATTGTACAATTGTTTTACATCAATACGTTAAATAAATTTTTTTTCAGAAAGAGTTTCGGGATTTGGGAATTATTTTCATAATGAATTCTGAAAAATGTGATTTATAAATTTTATTATTATATTTTATTAAATTAAGTAGATAATATGCATTAATAGAGTAGAAGGAATTATCATTTTCAGGCATATTCGTTCCAGCCAAAGCAAATGAACGGTATATCTTCCTTAGATGCTTCACATTAATTACTGCAGTATATATGCTTCCAAAATAGTGTAACGTTTTGGTAAGTTAATTAATTTATGTTTTATAAATGTCAAAACCTTAAGTCATTATGTTTAATTGATAAAAAAAGTCAGATAAAAATGATGTTATTCCACACATAATTAATGTGTTATTATATTTTTAAATGTCTGCTGACTAAACAGCATATTAAAATATAATAACTTTTTTATGTATGTCTATTAATTATTTCTGATGCATTCTTTATAAAATTGCAGCAATTTTCTTTTGAATCGTTTTGATTGCAGTAATTTTACTGCCAGCCATTGAAACTTGCTGTCTTCATTAAATCTGCATACTTACCTTTACACATGGAAAATATAATAAGAATATCAGCCTTTTTGTAGCATAATTAATGTCATTGACATTCTTTTCTTGGTATCAGGACAATTCTGATGATATATTATAAAACAATCATTTTAAAGTGCTGTTCAGTAGATAATACGTAAACCTATAAATCTCAAATTGAAATTACGTGATTTTATAAGTGAGTTTAATGCAAAATACAAATCCATAAATACCTGCGTAGATTCGTCAAGAGAAACATTCATGTACAATTAAAATGCATGGTTTTTATGATTGTATTTAGAGTCCAGCGTTTCTATACAACAAGCTGGTGATGAAATTAGAAACAGAGGAATGGCAAAGTGAAAAATTTTAAAACTACAGTACGAAACATAAAAGGTGTTGGGAAACTTGTAGGCATAGCTGCTATTTCTGTATAATCTCACCTTGCGCATTTTGAGTATTATAAGAGTTAAGTTCTTGAAAAAGTCAAAATACTGAAATAAAGCACAAAAATAAAAAATAGTTCAAGTTTAAAAGTCATTTATTTTTGTTTTCTATAAATATATAATAACACTAAAATTATTTTAACATAATATGTATCAAACATATAATTATCCATAAAATAAACATATTTGTGACTAATTTGATTGTTTTAAAATAACAATATATGTACAAAATATGCATAAACATTTAAAATGTTAAAACATTCATTATTTTATAAAGCAATTCATTGAGTTTCTTTCACTGGGAAATTAGAATAAACAGTGATATAATTCTGATTATTCAATTCAATGTAATTTAATACAAATAGCAAAGGTATTGTCAATTACAATCTGATTTCTTGTTATTTTCTAGCATATCATTTACACCGTCACTGGAAATAAATTCATCAGATCTCAAAGCAAAGTCGTTAATACAGGTAAGTAAATGACAATGAAGTGAACTAGTGATGGGTAAAACACTTTGAGGATTAATTATATATTATATATAACTCTAGTCACTTAGAGATACTGTAATTCTATAGTAAAATCTTTGAGTCGTGATGGTTAGATGGAATAAAAAAATAATCACCGAAGTTGTATGGCAACACAGAGGATATGACAGAGACGATAAGAAATAATCATAGATGCCTTAATAAGGCAGTAAACTTATAGCTGATGATGATTGTATTTAATATAATCTTATTTTTATGAAGTCTAGTTTATCCATAGTTTTATATCTTTGTTTAGATTATATGATTACATATATATTAAATATAGCCTCATTACATAATATAGATTTTCTTAGTTTAATAAACACATTCATTTCGTTGTATTGTAATTTTTTACATTCATACCAAAATAATGAATCAGCATTAACTTAAAAGGTAACGGATTCTTTGGTTCTCCTGTTAAAAAAAATACAAAAAGAAGGTTAAAATCACAAGTTAAATAACTTTAAATTTTATTTTATTATACAAGTTATTTATAGTGTGTTCAGATGATTTTAAAATGATTTTTAAATTGAACATTTTAAAAATATTACACATATTTATTTTTATTTTTGTTCATAATGACATATAAGAAGGCAACTTCTTTGAAAACCTTGATTGAAAAACTTTTCGTGTGGATTTTGAATGGTTTTTAAAGTTTTCCAAATAATATCACTTGCAGAATGATTTTTTTAATGAAAAAAATGCAACAATATGAGACTGTAGCAGATGGGAAAAAAATTAATGCGGAGGTTTGTGGAGTAGTCTGATAAACTGTAGAAGAAGAGGTAGGCCTAGAATTTATTGGATGTAGCGATGACTGCATTATGCTTACAGCACCAAAATATGGCCTGATAGAGGAAGTTTTTTCTGGAAGCTTATTACAGTCATGATGGTAATTAGTTCATATGCTAAGGTATGATTTTGTATAATAATGGATTATATTTATATGAAAAATATGTTTTCAAAAATGTTATGAGACAATATTATTTTTCATCGGTAAATCTAAAAAATTACCTTCATCTTAAATATGCTTGAAATTGAGGCAGTCGAGGGAGTTTGTAGTAGACAGATGTGAATGGAAATGTTTTCTAGAAATGGCTAAGACAAATGCTGGATTTTATTTTGAATAATAATAAGATTAAAAAACTAATCATGCATACCTATAAAGAGTTACTTTATATATTATACAATAATATTTACAAGTCTGTGTTTAACCTAAAAATATGATATACAATAGTCATTAAAATAAAAATACATTTACATTGTATGCAAATGATAGTATAGGATTATGTTTTACATATGTATCCCCAATTTATCTTCACATTTCAAGATACCATTTTTTCAATCTGTTTTCCAGATTCTTAGCAATTAACATCACAATTGATACTGTTAGTATTAAATTTAAAGCATGGCCTGTTACACAAGCATTGAATATTATGTTTAAGAAGCAATATACAGTTATTAAAATTATTCTTTGTAAATACTACACCACCTGTCAGTGAATTAGAAAAATCTGTATTGAAAAATTATCATAATCTTTCACATTCCAAAATTATAATAGGATTTAATTCACACTGAAATTCTACAGAAATTTTCATAATTTTTTACTTAACAGTTATTCTAATTATGTCAAATCCCTTCTAACAAAATTTGTTGATTTTTTTCTTAATAATCACTTTGCTGCACCACAAAAACTCTACAGCATGGGTGATTGGGTGAATCATGCTCGTGACAACCGCAGTAAGTTAGTTAAATGAACGAAAATTCATTTATAAATAAATAGTTGAAAAATTATATTAAATTACAATTCCACAGACTTATAAGTTTTGTCATAATGTTATCATGAAGACTATTACTATAGTATAGTCTTGAAAATCATGTCTTAATATGGTATGGACTATGGTTTATAATAATGTTATAACCAAAATAGAATCAACAAAATAATAAATCTGTAGAATTAGAATTTAAAACAATTATTTAACCATTTTGAAATGGAGTTCAATATGGTAAATTTTTATTTGATTAATTACTGTCAAATGGTTTCTTAACTATTAGCATCTTTATTTATTTAGTAAGTAAATAATGATAAAAATAATTCTTTTTGGATGATTGTTCAACCATATTAATCGTTTTAGCTGTTTGGTGACATTAATTATTGTGCATTTATTGTGAATAACATGTTTGTTATTACCAAATTATAGAAATTGTGACGAACTCATGAAATGTATCTGTTTTATGAAAACTTACTGAACAAAATACGATATTTTAGTGACAGTAGAAGGAAGAAAGTTTATAGTAAAATAGTTTGGATTATTATTATGTACAATAAAAACTATCAAGCCTTGTGCTGGGCGAGTCAGATATAACTTCTCATTACTTAAAAGATATATTTTCAACTTTACAATATGGTGGTGTTTCTAAAGGATCTGACAAGAGCTGTGAATGAATGGTCATCCGTAAATAATGATAACTGAATATAGGACTAAAATACTAGAATCCTCCAAATAAATTACAATGTATCTGTAAAAATCTGTAAGTCTTGCATTTTTTGTAAAAATATGACAATGATAATGATTCAGTTCCCATAAACAAATCAATTTAATCCAAAATGTGTTCAGCACTTCTAAAATCTAATAATAGCATTATAAATAACATAAATACGCCGCTACATATTTTGCCATAGGAATACATTTATGTACTCACATTATCAATTTATACTCTATGTCTATCAGATGAATTCCAAAAATATTTTATATTAACACATTACCCTTTTTACGAATACAATATACAGTAAGTTTAATTTACTGTGATCACAAATGATATGAGAATATCAATTCTATTGAGTAGCTCTTCGAATAATGACCAATCTTAAATATCATAATATATTTCATGAGCAAGATGAATATAAAACTTATACTTGGAAAATAATGCATGAGTGCCTGATTTAAGTTAATATCACCCTACCTGAATCTTCAGGTTTTTATGGTGTGACCATGATGGATGGCTTTATTTTAAAGGTCTAATATATTATCACATTACCATATCCTATAGGTATGTCTAATGTGTATGAAACGCAAAAAGTTACTCAAAACGCATCCGGCCTGGTTGCTATAAGGATGATCTTTATTGTTTTTGAAAAGTATTATATTGTAATGAGTATGGTGATCTCAAACAATTGTTTAATCAAAATAACAATTATTTTATTTTCGTACACTTAAGTGCATGGCATCCTAATCTATAATTATTACTCATTGCCAAATGGAGTCACTTTTTGATGTCAGGGCTCTGGGATACTCCTGATTAGGACTTAAAAAGATTAATTAATTTCAATAATATTAGAGAAAAATTAATATCTTGAATGAATTGGTCGATCTAATCATGATCACAATAAACGATACTTACTGTAGTCTCCTTTTATAAGTCTATTTATTCCACCAGGGACTACACTAATATTAGATTGAAGGCTTCAATTCGATTTGCAGCAGATGGTATACTCAGTGTGTGGGTGGTCAGGGTAGAAGACTTGCTGGCCGTCCACTTTGTAATCGGCGTATTTGATTTTGAAGTTGTCTGTGTATCCCAACTTCCTCATGATTTTGGCGGAGAAAATGCTGCTGCAGCCCACTTTGTAAAAGTCAACATATTTTGCAGCTATTTCCCTGTAAAAATAAAATGAGCAAATTTATTAATGGAGTCGGCATTCACTTGGTTTAATTACATTTGACACTTCGTGAGACTTTACTCCAGGGTACAGGGTCTTATGAATGAGCGGAGTGATTAGCTGTCAAATATGATAAAAGTTTTATAGTACATCTAAAGAGTAAGAAAAACTAAGATTATTTTCTCCCGTCAAAGTTGCATGGTGTATAAAGTGCGTAAGTATACATTTTCACAATTGGTCATCGACTAGAAAATTAATTTAAAAAATCATAAATAACTACATAATATTATTATATTGGCAACTGATAGATATTGTCTTATTAGTTTTTTTAATTTTAAATAAGCTTTTAAGTTACGAAATGTTTTTTATTTTATT
>JAGVSQ010002226.1:0-25511 GCA_022683975.1 Rhyacophila evoluta | reverse complement strand
TCCAGTCCTGCATTTTCAGATTTTTAAAATCCGACCAGATGGGGAATCGAACCCGTATTTCCCGGATTGCTAGGCGCGCACGCTACCAACTACGCTAACCTAAAATAATTTATAGTATTAATATTATTGCTACATAATATTTATTCGTTAATTAAGTTATGTCTTATCATATTAGCAAGGGACGTTCTGGCATGCGATTAAAAATAAAATGTACAATTGAATAAAAATAGGTGATGGGTTGTGCAAATGAATAACATCCAACTGTCGTAAAAATATTTTCTCAAAATAAGATTTTATTCGTGACAACTATATAAATTTAATTGTTGTGTTTTTACTTATAACTACACTATTTGATGAAGAGACTATGTTAAAATTTTGAAGTAACCAAAGTATATAATTTTTTTTATATGTGTATGTAAATATATATTTTATAAAATTTCTTGTAGTTTTTCTTCAAATAAAATATAATATACCGCCCCTGTTAATCAATGTGAAAAAAGGTAATATGGGTACTTTAAAACGAGCACTGATCATGTACCATCTGGCCACAAAATTAAGTGGAAAACGGTCAACAAGATTCAACGTTACAGGTGATAATTGAGAGGTAGGAAATTGACTTGTAATTCTTTAGCAATTTGCAGACATGCAGTGAGATCCTTAAAGGAATATCAGTCTCTTTCGAAAACGGGATGATAAAAACTATATTATAAAATTGAAGCCACTACCAAACCGCTTTATCATATTTCAACCAGGTATAATTTAATTCTTAAATAATTGGCATTTTTTGTATACATTTAAAAACGGTGAATTAATAAATGTTTATAAAAATACATTGAAAGTAAATTAACCTAAATAAGTTATGTGTTGTGGGTCTTAATTAAGCATTTGGTAGCTGAAATGAGATATGTTGGCTTTTTTACGTTAGTGAAAATTGCTGGGACCGTCAAATGCGACGTCATTATTGATGAAACTATCGGATATTGGTGAAAAGATTGGTAAAGATATGGCATGCATCGCGTAAGTGGGTAAAACTGGTATAGAATTGACAAGTCTTAACTATTTGGGAGTAGAATAAAAACGTATCAAATTCTTTTTTTTTGTACTGTTGAATTGAATGTTAGTAAACATTTAAATGTTCTCTAATGACCAGAGTGAAAATTACTGAAATTAGTAAATTAAAGAAAAAAATTGAAATTTTAATTTTTAATTAATAATTGAAGTTTCCATGCAAAATATTATGCACTCACTTACTTTACTAATTAATATGAACTAAGACCTCTTCGTTCTATAATCATGTTATGTTAGATAGTTAAAAAATATATCGTTATTATGATTAAGTATTCTAAAAAAAGACTGCTGAAGAAAGAGTCCACCATTTTGAACTTCAAAAAATACAAGAGTAAAGACGTGAGAAATCATTTTATTATTAAAGACAGCAGGTCGATTGAGTTGTAAAGAAAGTAATCTCACATCATATTAACCTTAAGTAGATGTTATTATAGCAAATCGGTAACGCCATCTTATGAACGGTAACCATTAATTTGACGGGCGTCTGCCGTAACCACCAAGCCGACACGATGGTTAACACACCGAACGCATCATATTTATTTTTATTTTAAAGTAAAAAGTCACGTTTGTTTACTAAAAGTGGCAGCTAATTTCTTGAAACTTGGTTCATTATACCATTTGAGGTAATACATTCACGTTATGATTTTAATGAAACTTAATAGATATATTTAAAAAAATCGATATCCTTATACTTTGAATTCTCATATTGAAGACGTTTTAATACTTTCAACCTTTCTTCTCTTTTATAATCACTTTTGCATATTTATTTATATGGTCAGAAAATTTTGCCGTGTTGTCCAAAATTGTCTTAGCTTTAGCCTACACATCCTTCATTTGTTGAACAAAAATTCATAACCAGCACTTTGTTTTTAAAATGCTGCAAGAATAACGTCCTTGAGGTCATTTACTGAACGTCACATTAACTACCTAATATACGCATTCAATTCTACAGGTGTGATAAAATTATACTTTTATAAAAATCGATATTTATTCGAACTTTTGTCGTCCAAAAAATTAGTGAAGATAGAAAACTTTTTGACCATTGTCATTTTTACATTATTAAAAAAGTATATATTTCTACAATTTTCAGACACAAAGTATACTTTCCTATAGTGTAAGATATAATCTAAAAGATATGACCAATTCACAATGATTGATTTTATGTTAGTTATTCACAAATGGAATCGTTAAAATCAAAGGCTGTTCATGAGTAATTTCAGATTGGCTGATTACCCAACATTCACTAATGGAACTTAAATAGGTGAACTGCATTTCGGAAGATAACGAAAAACTTAATACAATACAAAATATTTTGATATCACTGTTCAAAAATTAGAGATATGCTATATGAAAAAGAAGAAAATATTGACGCCAGCTACCAATAGTTCCATAACGATTAAATTATTACATTAATGCGTACGTTTTTACGTTATTAATTTTGTCGATAGCCATTTCAAGACTAAATTCTCTATGGAGACTAGTATTGGTACGATACACATGAAATAATTATTGAAAAATATAAATACATGACATATGTGCTAGTTATTTTAAAATATAATTATGAAAACATTGGGCAATGAAGTCCAGTTATATTAATTTGATTGGTATGTATGATAGTTAATGTATATATATATTAACATTTTTTAAATAGAAAATTAAAAAAAGCAATGCAATCGTGCTTGTATTATACATAACGACTGTGAAAAGGGAAAATGACGAATTTGTATCTAAAAATAGCTTTTAAGTTTGAAAAGAGGATTCTCTGTGAAATTTTCGACGATGTTATTAAGTTAAGTTATTACATGAATATAATGTTAAGTAAATGAAACACCAGTTTTAGTCTTCGTGCACTTCAAGATTGTGCTTATGTAATGTTTTGACTATAAGTCTAAAGCATTAAATAAACGTTTTTTGTGCTGCCTATAAAAAATTTTCTACTTGGGTTTCGTCTTTTTTCCTTTCCGTTGATAATATTCGTGATGATGATATCGAATATTATTTATTATTTTCAAAAAATACTTAATTAATTATTTTTATTTGTTTTTAATTATTGTAACGGCCTGTATGCGTAGATGGTAACGAAAAAGTATAAGTAAACTAATTTTCACTAAAACACTACCACACCAAGTATCTAATATCTAGCCACTGTCAAAGTAAATTGCTTCAGTAAATAACCACTCAACTGCAACATGCGGTTATTGGTACACTCACAAATATATTATTAACCTACTTGTTAGACAGTGTCTAACACTAATGTCAATAAAAACGTATGATAGGTTTCAACCGAACTTTCAGACCACGTTAAAATTATACTGTTTAGATTCATCCACTGTATATAGGCGTAGTATTATTTACATATAATATATACATTTTATTCATGCTGAAAACTGGGAATGTATGAAAATCTGAAATATTTAAAATTTATATTATTACGTTCACAGTTGCTTGCACTAGGCTGGTCAATAATTTGGTATATTGGGAAGCAATGTATGAAATTATTGGCAGCTAGATTTTTGAATACATAATTATTTGAATTCTTTTTTTTTGGTCCACACGCGTGAATACGCATTTTATATAATACATGACATACGAATTGGGTTTGTTCAATGAATAAATACGCCGAATAGTCTTCAATTTTGATGGCATGTAAATATATTAGGAACTGATTTTAGTTAATTTGGTGAAATAAATAAACGCAGAAGATTCCTTTAATTTCTTAATTAAGAAAGAAAGTAAGAAAATTACCAATTATTCAAAAAAATAAAAATAAAACGTAACGAATACATATTCATTTTTAAATTATACTTATGTATTGTTTGAAAAAGCATTCATTATATTTATCCCAGAAAACATAATATATTTGTTACAATAACTCCTCCCAAATAGTAAACAGACTGATTATGCGGGTATTTACCATAATATAACGAACATAAGTTGCTTTTCAAAATTCAAGAAGAGTTCCTGGAGAAGCTTTCCAATGTATCGGTTGGCGCGTACTAGAGAGTGCATGATTCTTATTCTAAGTACGCCCTATTAATATCTAACATTGTTACATAACAAAGCCTTATCGTTCGCAGTAAGATTTTGCAAATTTTTAAAAAGCTAGAAAATTATCCTTCGTATAATCTAAGTCGCAGTGACTGGCAGGTCCGATAAATGGTCGAACCGACTTGAGAAGCTCCTTTCAACCGAAACAAACTACAACTATCATTTAACTTATTAATGTAAGTTTTGAAATCATGCCTGATGATCAACAAGAGACTGAAAATATTGTATACTGACTTTTGATTGATTGATTTGTAGTAAAATGATTTTTAAAATTTGTATCAATTAAAGGGTAAAGCTTAGTTATCAAGTTAATACATAATAAAATATAAAAATATATTAACAATTTTCTCATGTTATATATTGAAACCTTAAGACAAGATGTAGATGTAAATTGACTAAAACAGTACTGTGACTGTACTCATTTGTTGTGAGTTGATAAACATTCGTATTTATACAAAATATTGTTCTCACGGTGAAAACGGTATTTAAAGTGAACAAATGCTTCTAATGTATAACTAAATAATAATAGAATTGTTTTCCAGTGCGTCTATTCTTAAGTATTCGTTAATTTGGTTGGTTGTAAAATTATCACATTGTTTCGCATAGACAAACAATAAGCACCTAGACAGTATAATATGACGAAATCATCTGACATTTAAAAATGTAAATAATTTTAATATTACTAACATTTATTTAACTATCAAATATAAAAATGTACACATATGAATCGATAATAATTAAATATAATATTATTTAGTTGCCCTATTCGGATATCGAGAGCCTCTAAAAGTTTTTACTACTTTAACTCACGTATCATGTTTTATATTTTTTAGTATTTAACATTTGATGTTATACATACTAAGTGAATATAAAATTTAAAATATTTTAGCTACGATATTTTTTACGCAGTGACGTATCAATTTCTATGTTATTATTTATGCCATATCAAATTGAATTAGTTGGCAAAATTCATAATATATTCCAAGTGGCCTTTTATGTTATATTTGAAAAATACAAATAAAATGGCAATTGTGAAGAGATAACAAGATTGTAAGCAGTGGCGGAGTTAGCACTCGAGAAGCCCCAGGCGCAATTCAATTATGAGGATTTTTTTGTAAGTACCCGATACCAAGTATTTGGTACTTTTTGAAACACTCAAAAATGGAAATTTCACTTTCTTGTTTTTTTTCGCCTCAAATCTTTACTATCGTACATTTATCGGGATTTTTTTATGTTTCGCGTGCATATTAAAATTTTCACTTTTGTAGATTCGTCCAGGATTTCGGCTACGGTAATTTATAATGAGGCGATTTTCAGGTCCCTTCCAAGTAAATCAACCACTGATTGTAAAGAACGTCAAATCTCAGTGAAATTTATGGCGCCGAAAAATGAATGCAAGATTAATAACAAAAATATTTTGTTTTTGATTGGAAAAATCATAAATTAGACAAATTATATCAACCAATTAATCGGACATAAAATCGAATCAAAGTTGACAAAACAAAAGACACTTAACACACCAAATTTAAATAACAGCCTTAAAATTGAAAAGTTTGTGCAACTGGATGGATGTTAGTGCCAATTGTTCATATTCATGCACCGTCGAACATAATAGTAAATATAAAAATATCACGATATTCATTGAAAATGTAACAATGAAGAGTTTTTTGTATGAGCGGGCAATTTTATTGATAAGCATTTTTGGCATACTTTGTGAAGCAATTCTTGATAACAGATATGCTTCTAGAGTATGTTTAAGTTTGTGTTTGAGCACAATTAACGTTATCGATGTTGCATTGAGTGATTTTTTAATAAAGTGCAATGGCGAAGATAATTCATGTGCATCACCACTTGGAAGTTTGAAATAATTACGACAATACTACAATATCAATATACTTTAAATGTAAAACAAACTATAGGCGTATCTAATATATAATAATACAATTGAACTTGTAAATATTAAACCATCTGAGGTCTTGAGAAACTTGGCGCTCAGGTGTATCGTGGTGCATTTCCGCATTTCAAATATGGAATACTTACAATCTTACATAATGTTTGAATAGAGAACGAGCGGCGCTCTTTACTTTGACGCATTTTCCCGCCGTTAAAATCTGACCCGTACTCACAGAAGTCTGAACCCTTTTTAACACTTACACTATGTTAATAATACCTTGTTTAGAAGTATTTTTATTCTGGTGGTGAACTTGTTAATATTAATATTAAAACTTGTTGTATTAGTATTTTCAAAAACTTCATACATTTCAAATTCTTTTAAATTCAATAAGCTTACAGAATTATAGATTTAGGTCATATTCTATTAAATGAAAATATTCCTAGCTTGTGAGACACTTTAGACATATTGTTTGTCAATGAAAAGCCTCCTTTTCATGAAAGATAGATATTAATAATCTTTAGACTAGATAATAATCATTTAATGCACATCACACAATGCCTTCGAAAGCTGGCCAACGGAACACTTTTAGTACTTCTACGTTTTTAACGTCACAGTATACTCCTTAATAACAGATGTAATGATATTATTAAGGGAAAAACAAGTATTGACTAAAATTAATTTGAATTTGTACACAAAGGAGGATTGAATTTTTGTTTGTTTTATAAAATACATAGAGCAAAAAAACAGTATTTTATTGTAGCTATCACAAATGTAGTAGGTACAGTTCTCAGTAAATTAATGTTTATAATATATCGTCACCGTTCAGGTAAAAGTCACCAGCCCTAAAAACATAATTTTGAGATATCGCAATTCGAATTTTTGTATATGAATAAATGATTTTAATATTTTTAAGCAAGTTTTGAGTAACATTTTACTAATGTATGGTGATGACTTTTTCGTCTCAGAGAACATAATTTTGGGCTTCGGGTGAAATACTCAATTCAAAACAGTCTTTTTGATAGCTAGCGACTTTCGCTTAAACGTTGACGATGTCTGAATTAAGAATCTGCAGAAATTATATTAGAATTATATTATTGAAGTTACATGTACGTTGTAGTTTTATTACAGAGTGTTTCTTTTACTTCGATGCTTTCATGTTCGTGATACTACACTTCAATTCACTAAACAATATATCAAATGCTGTTTCTACCAAAATAGTTTTCTATATATCATATAGACTGGCAGGGCAGCTGTACTAAAAATAATACAGTTTAAAAATATCTTTCAGATTTCGAAAAAAAAACTCACATTCATCACTTATGCAATATTGCTTCAAGAAAAGAATGTTTTTACAATTAATACTTAATTTGAAGGACATTCTTTTGTTGCCATTATCTTCAAGTCGCACTTACGGCTTTGCACAAAGAAACTGAAAATACTTAACAATAAATCATTAAGAACAAATTGCCAGAATTGTTAAGCCGAAAAATAAAAACTGACATTTTTTTAGATAGCGTTCATTGCACGCCCACTTTCGGCAGCTGTTTAATTTTGACAAAGAAAAGTTAAAGGCCTCTTGACCAGGATAAAGGACTTGCCCTAATTGTCGAATAAGACACGGTTTTTTTTTTAAAAATCCCATATTATTTGATACACATTTAGTTCACATACATCGGACAAAGTTCCATATTATTTTCAAATTCAAATATGCATAAATTAAAACTGGGTCGATTTTTTTTTATTTTCAACACAAAAAAACACTGTTTTACCATTTTTTATAAATACGAATATATTAATATTAATCAGGATAGCATGTATTTATATAATGTTAGTGTGTAAAGAGTAATAGATATGTTAGGATTTGTAAATGTTTGATTATTTCCTCATTTTTACAATGTAAGAATATAACGATTGTAACTTTATTTGTATTATATTATATAAATTCAGCTAGACATTTATTTATAGTTATTAATTATTGATGGCAAATAGAATCCGTTGAAATGATGATACATTGGTGGATTAGTAAGACAATATCATGTTAAAATAATTCAAGTGCTGTCAAGTCGAGTCTTAACCCAAAGATTCACGTAATCGCTAATCCATTTTTGGAGTGATTTTAATAGTTAATACCGCTGAGATTCATACAATATGCTTCACTTCAAAAATGGGAATAATTAAAATAAATATTTTGATATTGTTTGGCATTGTATCCTCTTCATTAATTAGTTATTCTTTTATGCACATACTTTCTAAACCTGTACCAACTAATATCATACAATCAATCGAAAAAGATATACCAATTAATAAGCAATGCTTTTCTATTTCTAAATAACGATAAAAATAAACTGATTTTTTTTTCCAAATTGGTAAGAATGTGGATAACAGTACCACATGTAGCCGCTCGCATTAAGAAATCAAAGGATCAAATGAGAACATACTTCAGCCCATAGGACTGACTTATGTGACATTCTATGAACATCAATATAAGCAATCTTTCGTTTCTTTACAAATCGTAATAATTATAAAAAGATAGTAAAGGAAACATAATCAATCAAGGCCTAATATTTGCAACTGTTTACAGGTTGAAAACCGACAGATTCTAATATATAAATGATATAAAATGCAATCTGACATTATAGTTCATCCGTATCACAAAAAATATGTTATATAATCAAATTTGTATTGTAGTAAGTTGAAATAGTGTATGATTTTTTTTAGTAAACGTCACGTTCCCAACTATCATATTAGGTATATAGCAGTCATATAAATCTTCTTAGCTAAATACCAAACTATAAATAGAGAAGTCGGTATATTTAAAAATAATTATTCCTATTGTTGGAGTTCATAATAGGTGTCGTAAATAGTACAAGACCACCAAAGAATGGATCCATCTTCGCATCTGCCACTTGTATTCTATTAGGTACGCCTAACCAACTTAAAGCATTAATAGTATTTAATTTCAGTATAAACGCTTGTAAATATGCCATATCTAATTCAGCATAAAAGCACAAAAGTAGAAAAGAGCTTTTAGGGTAACTTCAAAAACTTGGAGTTCGTTGAGATTTTAAAAATAATATCTTATATTGATACCCATTTTTCTCGTATATTAATTTTGATGATATAATTGGTATTCACACTCTTTGAAAATAATGTTAATAATTTTTTTTTTCTTCATCCTATTTTCATGTACCACGACTGTCAACCATTATTGTGCCACACTCAATACTGCTTTCATGAGCAAAAACGCAATTAATGGCAAAAGTTAATTTTTGAGAAAAGAGAGTTTATCATATTTTTCATTGCTGCTTAATATGTCTTGATTTACAGGCAAAAAACAAACAGTGTATCATAATTTCTAAGCAAAAGATGATAGATGCGTATAGCATACCGTATTTTTACTTATGAATCATATTTACTTTATTTTTGCTTAGAAAAACATTTTTGCGAAGGTAAAAAACATAAATGATGATTTTTATGCTAAAATATATAATTTTCTTATTATATTATGTCCAGATTTTTATCTAGTAAATATTTACCATATTCGCTCCCAAAAGTGAAGCATATGTATCTATACAGTCCCAAGATATACACTCCGAAAGTGGAGTATATGAATTTCCGCAATGTGAAGACATCTTGACAGATTATATTTTTACGAGAATTGTTTTTCAGACAATTTCTCAACCCAATGAAAATCCAGTCATGTATTTTCGGACTTTTTAAAAATCTGACAGATGTGGGAATCGATATTGCACTCTCTGGATTTCTAGGCACACGAGCTTACGCTACCGGGCAGTAGCCTAGTATATTACCTCACACTTATTTTATTTTATGTCTGCCATTAGCTCTGCGATTTAATTGATAAATTTATCACTTAAACATTTAATGTTTGTTCCTCCGTTGACCACGAGATTAGTGTACGTGCTTTGGAGCCGGAGATTACGGGCTATAATTCCACATATGTAGTATTTATAAAAGGTGCTAGAGTGAATGCTCACTTGGCTGATAACCAACTCTCGTGAAATATTTGTCAAAACACATCTTCTCACAGTTCACAGTTATGTCATAAAATTTTACATTTTTTTGAGGACCAATTTTTGGATTTCTCTCAACCTATTAAAGCCACTTAGAATTTTAACACTTACACAACTCGTTAAAATTAATTTTCATGATTTCACGTTTATCTCATAAAAGAAAAGACTAGATTAATATAAACTAATGGAGATATTGAGCACACAAAATTAATAATAGAAACACTATACTGAGATCCATACTAAAATTCTATGAACCTATCTATGAGTACAATAGACATATTGTCATCTTCTCTCTCGCGTCTAGTGGTACTTCATTTGTTTGTGAAGGATTCACATTCAAGTACTTGTGTGGTATTTTACCTGGTTTCATTACACGAACAATAATAGCTGCACAATGATTCCATTGAATTCAGGATAAACACCTTTTCGTTTCAAATTTTGAATTAACTCAGTATAATTGTATTGATTTAATAATAATACGGACAGCTTGTTTATGTTTATTGGGGTTCATTATTTTTTACAAACAACTATTATAAAACGTAATTTATTTTACTTGTGTGGTCATCATGAAGACAATAGAAGGAAATCAGAGAGAATAAATATTTTTTATGTTCTTCAAACCATCACAAAAATATGACAATATTTTATTTCCTCCAAGTGCATTTTCTGTTTTTTTTTTTATTTAGTCCAGTGTTAGAGCGAATAAAATTATCTGTTTATACTTTGATATAATACAATTTAATGATCATATCCAGTTTTGGTTCAAGCAAATTAATAATGACCATCTATTGGAAATAAAACAGCGCGAAAGTAATCCCAATCTTTGCTAAATAATTTGCATCTGTTTACGCATGAAAGAGCTATAATTTATATTTGATGTTATATCAAATACAAAAATACAAAGATTGGTAAATACAGAATCGATTTATATATAAACACAATAACATAGTCTCATAGAAAAGAAGTAATAAATAATAATATATTCAAATTAACGCAGAACAGAAGCTTTTTTATAGGCGTAAAAGCTTTCTTTATTTTAATTAGTGTTTTGATTAAAAGCATTATCGTATGAGGTGTAGTTAGAATCCGTATTTTAATTGCACGATTTAGCTCTCTTGTCTAAATTCAGAGCTCGAATACGAATACAATTAGTGAAATCAGCATTCCATACAAAATTAGCATATGTGTGAAGAAATGCTAAATCGAAACTCTCAGTTCTGAATTCTGGTAGCTATCTACTGTCAAATTGAGTATATAATTTATTAGTATATTAAGAAAAAGAATAAAGTATAAGTAACAAGAAATTAGTTGCATTTTTTTGTCTAAAATTACAAATTTGTTTATACCAATTTAGCAGAATAAATTTGGTATCCTAGAAAATCCTATGTGATAAGCAACCCGTTGAGGTAAAGATGCCAATATTTTTCATGTTTTAAAACAAAAATTGTTAAAGAAGTAACATGTTTTTCGAGTTATTAAATTTATTCTTTAATGATTTATAATGGCAAACAAAATTATAATCCGAAAAATTTCTTGAACGTGTTGAATTCAAATTATAAATCGTCATTTTTTTAGTTTTAAACATACGTAGGAAGGTGTCTAATACATGAATAAACGCATATTGTCATTAAGGATCATATTAAATCTAACATTTTGATAGTAAATACTTAAGTAGACGAGTAATTATATATAATATTAAATCTGTGGCCGCAAGCTAGAAGTGTTTATGTCAGATATTTTCTGTTTTGATTGTTATCAGAGAATATTTTAAAATGTTCCCCCTTTCAATATAAAACCAGAAAAATAATCATAGTTTTCCACCTTTAAGTCATTAATATATATTATAGATATGAATATGTGTAATTTATAATATAAACAGACATTCACGATGTCTATTGTCGATATAAAAATAATAAGCCAAACTGAATGATATATATTTGTCGTAAGCACTTCTAGTAATAGACTACATATATGTAACATATATAATATGGTTATTAAATACTAAATAGTATATATCTATGATAAATAATAGAATATATATAATTATATATTTTAAAGGTTTGATATTCACTACTGGATGTGTAGTCATTACAGATGGACAAAGCATCTTTTTGTTCGGCCGATTATTATCGTTCGTGTTCTTAATTATGTTTCGTGAAAGACTGCCTAAGAATGTGTAAAAAATAATATTTCTTGATACTATTTATACAGCCACTCATTAGAATATTTTATATATACAACATTATTTTAATTTAATTAATCTTATCATTCTCAATCGGAAGATGAGAATAAAATGGTCGAATTCATAATAAATTCATTTATTATGTTTATTTTTAGATTAGCTATAAGAAGCAAACACAAGACGCTGTAAAGGCTGGGTTCAGTGAAGTACAGATGACTTCCTTGAAGGTGTTATTACAATTAGACATTTAATTAGTAGATGGTTGTTTTTCACGTTACAAATTTATAAAAAAAAATGATTAGCAGGTAATATATACATCGAATGACTCAATCTGCAAAATATGAATATTCTTTATGAACGATTCAGCACCTTCAAAATCTCTGCCTTAATGAATTGATTTAGCTAAAAGAAGCAAATACAAACTATATCTGTAATATACTATAATTGGTATGGTCTCTTCAGATAATAACACACACCCATAGTTGATAATATAGCGTATAAGAGACTTAAAAGTGAGGAAATGATCCATGTGACTGATGTTATCCGTTGTTATGTGAGTTATAGTATTTATCTCTAGTATATGATGTTTCTTTACCATAATATCCACCGCTTCAAAAGTGAACCAAATGTACCTCCCTAGTGTGATAAGTTATCCTTACAGTTTTAGTTTACAAGAATTGTTTATCAGCCAATTATTCAATTCATTGAAAATTCAGTCCTGCATATTTGAATTTAAAAAATACTTTTGTAGCTGTGGGGCTTCAGCCCGCATAATTGGCACCGAAGCGTGCACATTTACCCTCCAGCCACCGGGCTTAACCATGTAATATTTATGTGAGATTCATAAGAATTTTGTGACAATAATATGAAATTTTGTATGTAGAAAAAACAGATAAGCATTTTATATTAATTTTCACCAAGAAAATTATAATTATATTGTTACGGAGCGTAGTATGTAGGCGAGAGATCTGCTCCAATGAATTATTTTATACAACATGTTTCATTAGATATTTTACAAAGACAACCCTAGACAAGCGAGTGTTTTTCATCATTTACCCGAGATATGAAAAACAGCTAGAGTGAATTTAACCACTATAGCAAAAAGTAAACTAGAATCTGTAACATTCTGTTTCGAATTTATTTATGAATAGTATTTTGTCGAAAAGAAAATTAAAATATTAATATGATTGTTTTCAACGCTCGATGCTAAAATCAAACATTCATTATTCTTTCTCGCTTTTGGCAGTAAGAAGTAGCTTACGGAGTATTATTTTGAGGGCCACTGGAATATAACAAACCCCGTCTTTATGCACTCGGCTTATTATTCAACTTAATAAGTTAATGATGTGTGAAAACGGGATTTTTATCAACTGAACACATCTTAAGATGTTGAATCGGATTACGGTTTGAAATATGGCATTTTATTTTTAATTTTAACGATTTTTCGCTTAGGATTAAACACACAACCGGTGTTCTGTATCTACACACGTGCAGTAAAAGTGCTGCTATTACGCAAAAAATGTTATTTTATTTATAAAAATTGTACACATATCTTATTCTGTCAATTCAACCATCAACCAGAAAAATCACCCACTTTAAAGATATATTCTCATCTCATGTTGGCTACACATGAAACAACGCCCGAATTTATCCGTTGTTGAAAAATATAAGCCGTAAAAATATATATTTTAAATATCACTATAAAATAAATATTAAGATTTTCATAAACGTTTGAATGTTCCTTATCTACAGGCGAATAAATGAAATAGCAGTTGCTCTGAGAAAAATATTCAAACTGTTTAATGAATTAGTTATTACCAATACGATTTATTCTTAATGGATGTTTTATTTATAGACCATGCATGCCTATTCACTTAAAATACATATTTTACTGTAGTTTTCTTTTTTTTGGCGAGCTTTTTTAACTAAAATATATATAAAAATTTTGGAAAACTTTAAAAAAGCAACATGTTTATTATGTATAAGACTATTCCGTTAGCTACCCATTATTTATATCGTCACATTACTGGAAAAGTTATAACAGTTAAGTAACAAATAAATAGTTATCAGAAAATAGCAAACGTTAGTTTGTCTCTTCTAGCCGTGATTTTAACAACTAAAATTTTATTATAATCGTATCTAGTAGTAAATATTGAAGCTCTAAGGTCTCATTTTCATTTGCTATATATTTTCTGAGCACTGTCAAAGTGACTGTATAATCTAAAAACCTTTTAATCTATTTTATTTACTTAATATTAAATAAATACTTGAATTACGTATCTTATTTTAACGAGAAATTACTGTGCGCATAATAACAACTCGTAAATAATTCCCTCCCCAATAATTAAATTAGGTTAGGTAAACTTTAGTTAGATTTAATTTTAAAACAGAAAGTATTGTATTCTCGTCTACGAAAATAATGTATTTTTGACAAACTATAAATATTTCTCTCACAAAATCTGCTGTAGTAAGATACCTTCAATGTGTATTTTGACATGCTATGAGCTATACTTACACAGTGAGTGTCTCGTCTAAAAATATAATGACCAAGCACTGGTTAATTAACCGATCAATTTAATCCAAATAACTTTTACTTAATTACAACTCTAATGACTGGTGAATTGCTTAAGATAGATACCTACTTCTTTGGAAAGCTGTAGCTACCAAGGCACGTCTATTTTTATATAAATACATACAGTGTGTTTCTTAAAATGTTCGCAATAAATAATTTAATTAGTCAAGTATTTACTGCAAATATTTAAAAAGTAACTTCTCACTTTTGAAATAAAGTTATCATTTATCGTGAAAGGTGGGAAAAAAACATTTCCATACTACAATATATAGATATCAACGGTCGAAGTCAACACTCTGCTAGATAATAGCTTCTATGCAACGCTCATTTTGCTCGTGCCTTTTTAAAGCCATGCATTTCTATCGAATTTAACAAGTTTATGAATTCAACATTTTTTAAAGTCATTCTTGTATAATTCAAGAATATGTATTGACATTCGTTTTAAATCATGCCTATATGAACATTTTAAATTTGTTATTTCCGACAGGTAAATTCAAAATATCAGACTGTGAAATTCATATGTTTAATTTAAATTCATTCATTTAAATTAAAAACTAGTAAAATTTTGTATACATACTTACACATGAGTCTATGACAGGTGAATTAAGTTATTTTTCCATTCAAACCACTCTTACAAGTATAAGAATATAGCTCATTTAAAAATTTTATTTAAAAAAAATACTGTTTCAAATTGGAGCATATGGATTTACATACTCGTAGTGTGAACATATGTTTTTTCACGAAAATTGGTTGACAAAAAATTGCCCAACCAAATGAACATTCAGTCCTGTGTTAAAAGATTTTTTTAATTCGGCAGATGCTGAAATCAAGCCCGCATTCTCCGGATTGCTAGGCGCGCACGCTAATCTCTACGCTACCGGGGAAGCATATTTAATTAGCTCATTTCATTTTTATCATAATTTAAAACACGAAAAATATCACAAACTCTTTTCCTGAAATGTCAGTTAGCTCACTTCACTTCTTAAGGGCTTACACGTCGTTATAAATGGGGTATAATCAGGTTTTCATTTTTAACATCTCCGTGAACATACGTGAATTATTCTGTATATTATATTTTTAAAATTAGAACAGATAATACTGTAACGGAATTATTGTTATGATGCATTTTTAGAAGAAATATAATAAATGAAGCTCCAATCGAAAGCTTAGAAGATGTGCTTAACTAAACATTTTTTTAACTGTAAATTAATGTTTAGAAGTACCATCGAAATGTTATTTCGTATGTGAGCAATTCAAACAGATTTTTTTTCAATTAGCTACAAACATAATATCCAATAATAGGTATGCTATTAATTGAAAAACTCGATGCTGTTGCAAATTCACAATTTTAATTGCGAACCATTGTTGATTGTCTGTCTGGTGACAGTAGCGCCCATGCTGGTTTATTGGATGGGAAGTTAGCTTATTGAGTGAAATCGACAGACACTAATAATGTCGATGCCCACAGATTACAAAAGCAGACAAAAAAAACTATATAACTGTACATAATGTGATGTGTGATGAAATTATGATTAGTTTCTTCTTTGTTATGTTATTATATATTTGACGAGCTGTGAAGTATTTTGATTTGAATTCTGACTATATTTGTGATATATATTTTTTTTTCATCTTATGTAGAATATAATGATTTATTATTTTTTTAAAAAGAAAACTGTCCTTCAGAGATTTTGGTCATTTTATGTGTGTATTTGCGAACTTCTAATTCGAAATAACAAGAAAGTGATTTGGATCAAATTATTGGGTTACAAGATATTGCCAATTGCAGGATGATTTTAAAACCTTTTAGTAAACTAATTTATAAGCGTGTTATAGTGGTAATAAATATAGATGATTTTAGAACTTGATTTTATTTGCAGTATATTTAATTCTAAGATTATGGTGTGAAATAAGAATGAAAGTGTTTTTCAGTATACATTCTTATCGACGTTGCAAAGCTATATAGTAATATACTTATAGTAAATATATTTTTTAACTTTTCTTAATTTGTAAAAACACTAGAAAAATGGTCTCCATATTTTCTATCTATGTAATCTATAATATAAAATACAAAGACTCTAACAATGTTTACACAAAATAATATAAATTATTGAAATATTTACACATTGTGAAAACGACTAAAAATTAAGATTTATGTCCTGCGTCTTCTACTCAACATAACTAATTATCTACAGTGGTTACATCATCTAAAATGGACTATATACATCAAAGAAAATATTGTGCAGCTATTTTGAAGACACTTTCCACAGTGTTTTATAAGAGCGGATATAATCCATGATATCAGATTAAAAAAAAAATCCAACCATTAAAAGTTAAGCATTTCTATTATTATTATTTCCAATTGTCTCATTAATTAAATTTTGTTGGTTGGTGGGTTTTTTTTACGAAGGCGATGATATATATACAATTTATTATAAGTTTCATTTTTTGATAGTCAGTAGCTGAATTAAGCCAGATTATGTATATCACGTGATACTACTATTAAATTTTATTGTGTAATTGTTGTAAATGATCTCCATGTTAATATGTATTAATAATAAAACAAACATACTATACATATAACCAAATTTAATTTAATTTAGGCTTGAATTATATAAATAAATGACGCAATTGACCTGTTAGTAATTAATTACCTTCTAACATTTTTAATATCCTGAAAGAAAAGCATTTAGTAATGAATGCAATATGTACGCCACTGCATGGACCTCATCCTCCGTGTGATAGTTAATTAAGTTAGTTTCGCGGTCGACTTCACTTCAATTGACCGGAGCGTCCATGTTTACTGTCCTAACACAAATAATAATTAATTCATAGCTCTACTTCTTCTCTTCAGGATTGCCATTTTTGTCTCTTTATTTTTTGCAATCTTCTTTATATCCATCCACCTATGATTTGCTTTCTAGTCCACCACCCACTACGTATCCACGCCAGTTATACCATCGTATACCGTAGGGTAACGAATGTGGAGTGCTGTTAAAAGTGCCAGAAGGAGCTTCCCAAAACCTTGATTGGCGTGCACTGAAACGTACTTGATTCGTATTTTAATTATCTAAACACTCTTCAAATCCTTGTTCCTTGCCTTTTTCAGAAATGACCTTCTCGTTCGCCGTAAAATTTCGCATTATTTTCTTAATAGCTTAAAAATTATCATTTGTAAAAATCAAGTCACAATGACCAACCGGTCCGACAAATGGTCAAACTGACTTAATACTGCTACGCCACCCATGGCACTTTATCATTGTAATTATTTTTTTATTTCACTAGCTTCACTCCGAAAGTAGAATATATGGATACACACAGTGTGAAGATGGCCATTACAGAAGTAGAATATATGGATCTTTACAACGTCGAAAGCTAGCATTCAATAAATACTCAAACCATTCGGCGTCCAGTTATTTTTATGCCAGGGCGTTTGTTGTATTACTATGTTTGTACTTATCCGAGCATACGAATAGATTTTGTGAATAGAAGTATAAACTAGTGAAGGAGTAACAACCAATCTGTGTAAAAAATCTTCTGACATATCCGTGAAGTATATACATATAGCGACATAGAAACAGACATGATGATTTGCTGATAAATTATTAATCAGAAGAAATAAAAATATGATAAATTAAAACGGACGTTAATAAAAAACACTTTTACATAAACCGACAAGATGTGACATTGCTATTACGAGCGAGCGCTGCTATCTAATTTAGTACATTTAAACGCTCGGTTAAATCACAACTGATACAACTTCCAACAGCAACGTGTACTAAATGTTGCGGAATTCAATTTTAATTTGTTCTCAAACCAACCGTTCAACTCATTACTCCGCACAGTTTTCGTCAACCTTTATTTCACAATATTTCCAAATTAATTTATTAAATTTATCATTTTTATTTATTAATATACATTCTGAGGTACATTAACAATAATATGTTCAAATTCTTTACAGTATGACATAATACTAACAAAAGAGTTACATTAAACAAACTAAACAAACATTATTTTTTTTTACCATGTTCGCTCCCAAAGTAGAGCATATGGATCTCCGCAATGCGAAGACGACTTGACAGATTATTTTTCCCGAGAATCGTTTGTCAGACAATTGCTCAACCCAATGGGTATCCAGACCTGCATTTTCAGTTTTAAAAAATCTGACCAGATGGGGAATCGAACCCGCATTCACCGGATCGCTAGGCGCACGCGCTACCGACTACGCTAACCGGGAAGAAGAAAAAAAACATACTATAGAAAACAAAGTAAATATTGTAGAAGTAAAAATGAAGTGAGAATTTGAATAAAAAGTAGAACTAAATATATCTTATTCTAAAAAATTATAAAAACTATTTATCTAAACTTACTCTCACTCAGGTGGAAAGTGTAATATAATGTATCATTTGGAAATGAAAATTAATGATAAATAATCGAAAAAAATCATTGCGTACATGAAAAGCCGTATTTTATTAAATACGTCTAACGAATGTGTGTGTCATATTGGTAGATGTTATTAACACATAACTGACCACAGTATATTTTTTAATTTGAAAATATAATTTATATTACCCATCATATGGTTAAGATTATTCTTGATAATACCGTCATAACCGTAGTAGCTTTCGATACGATTCTTGGCATATAGATTTATTAATGAATTCAACCTTACTCAATATTTTTGTTGTTTTTGAACATGTAATATAGATTTTTATACTAGTATTTATAGTGTCTAACATTTTTTTAGTGTGGGAATCTTTAATTATTTGTATTAGTACTTGTTTAAGTATGAGAATGTTCATGCATACCAATTAGTGTTTATTGTTTACAATTTAATCATAGTCTATGCAATAGGTGTTTTTAAAACCTTTCAAGCGCCTATAAAAATTGCCCCATTAAAGTACGGCAATACCTAGTGATACTAAATGCTTAACTGATGTGAACATCAAACACTCATAGACGCAAATATACTTTCCTTTATCTTACAACTACCGAAATTAACCCCAAATACTTTACTCAATATTAAACGAGATAAAAAATACAATTCGTGGGTAATATTAACCCCAAAAGAAAAAAAAATACTCCCGATAATTCTTTTTGGAAAACATGTTTTTTACTGTCGCATTTTATAATAATTTAATGTATCTGTGATTGTGTTTCTATATATTTTAATAGTAATTTATGTAAATCACAAAGTAGGCGTAAGGCTTCTAATAAAAAATAATCACAAGACCTTGTTTGTAGTAAGCCATGTTAACGTCAAACTGTATGAAATTAATTGCAAATTAACACAACATTAATTATAAGAAATAAAAATAGTTTTATTTTGTGTTGAAGTATTTTCAACAAACTGGCATTGCGTTTAGTATTTTCATATTATATACATGTAAACCTAGTCATTCTCAACTGTTAAGATTTTCATTATACATCGCCATATACTCCGCTTTCTTATGATCAGAATTTATCATGGCAGCCAATATATTTTTTCATAAAATCATGCATTTTATTTGTCTGCATAGTAAATAGATAGTGATGAAAGTGATAAACAATAGTTATTTTGTCACAACATTCCAAAACTATAATGAAAAATAAAAAGCCTGCATTTTCAACCATTTGTCCTTTAACGTCAATGCGCCTTGTCGCCTTGTTTTCAAAGCCATTTCTCAACTGCTTAATGAAATTTTATTTCTTTTAATATAAATACAAGGTAAATCTATCAATGGTATGTGAAATTCAAAACAATTATACCATACATTTTTAGGCTAGAAAAAATTACGTAAATGTTACGAAAAAAAAATGAGTAAAAAAAGAGTTGACTTCAGCATTGAAAAATCCCTTAGGCTCTTTCGAAAATTATTAGGTTTTGTAAGGAAATAGAAGATTATTTATGTGTTTGTACACAAACACACATAAAGCGTCACATAAATCAGTCAATGCGTTCAAATTTGTTCTAAAGTGCTCCTTTGATTCCAAAATGGGAGCGGCTACATGTGATCATGTTATACACATTATTACGAATTTAAAATAACTTTCCGCTTATTTTACTCCTGGCTTAAAAAAAGAGCATTTTTTATAAGTCGGCATTTAAGAAAAAAATGTATAATAGGGTACCTGGCCGAGTTATAATCTCCATGCATGGTATAATCGAAACATAAGTACGTGAAGTTGTTCGCCAAAATAATATAGAGCCGTCATACGAAGAAAAATATTTAAGAAGTATATTAATAATAATTTCTGAAAAGGACTTATTTGATAGTATAATATAAATAAACATAGTGAACAGTGAAGCTGGCATATGTTTGAACTTCACCCCGGTTAAAAATATTTCATAATTTTGTGTAAATTCGGCCATTTGCATGCTATATCCCGGTTAAGAAAGTATCGGCGTCGAATACGTATACAGACGAGGCAAACAATAATAATAAATGTGTTGTTTGCTTTTTCCGTTATGGCCTGAACTAAAAGTGCTAAAACTTTTTAAAAGGCAAACAAAGGAATCCGGGTTACTTTAAATTCGACCGGTTAGCACAAACGCCTAACCGCTCTCAATAAAAAAATAGAATGGTGGCTTTTCGATACTCCGTTGGTATATTTGTGATAGCAATTATTATTGTTTTCACTATTTGTTTCCGAGTCAAGCAGTGACAGCTGCCACGAAATTTACAAATAATTCATTTTTTCTTGCTCGACACTAATAACAGTGGTGAAATCATTGCGTTTTAATTTCGATGAGTTGATGAGTTGATATAAATTGAATCAACGCCATTGTTCGGAAAAAAATATAGAACACCCAATTTAAATTAAAAAGCGCTACTAGAATTATTAATATGTGTTGTTCTATAATTGGATATGGAACAAACTGATACACTAATTTAATATTATTTTGTGGAAATGGAACAAAAAATAATTGAAAAAGTCAAAACAACGTATAAATGCCATGTAAAATCAGTATTTATAAGATACATTGCTGAAAATAATGATATTTAAAATAATGTTTCTAGCTCAAAAGGAGCCGTAACAGTGAGCATATCAATATTAAATCGTTCACTTCTACGGTTTTTTAAAATGATTCGAATTGATCTGTGGCCCAAGCCAATAATCGACTAGCGATTTGTATGCATTCAAAAAATCATATCGTAGTTAATAAGCGATAATAAAATATCAATTAAATTAACTTGAAATATAGTTTTCATATAAAAAAGTAATAGAGCGGCACCCTGGCTCGAGCATAAGTGCGAAGGAAGCACCCTGTCTCCACTACACAACTGCTTACACGTTTGGAGATAAAATGGTCACAAAACCTATTGTTTTTAAAAGCCGTAATGGAATATTGATTACAAAATAGTAAAGTGTTTATTATTTAAATTATTGTGAATAATACTATATGATCGATATTTTGAAAAAATGCAACAGTAAATACCCGTTGAATTCGTGAAAGAATCGTCACGACGTATACAAAAAAAATATTAAAACGTAATAAAATAATTTATGGTAAATTTTTTTTATTTAATTTTCGTTTGTTTAGAATTATTATCTGTATTATTCGTATGCCATGTTCGCTTTAAAAATGTAGCATATTAATATAACCTATGTGAATACGACCACTTAATCGAGAATATTGATCTCCACACCATAAAGATTTATTTCTGATAGCTTTTTCCCTGGGCTCAATCCATTGGGTATCTAGTCTTGCATTTTCAGATTTTTAATAATCCTACAGCTTGAGATTTGAGCCGGCCACTTCCACGTTCAAAGCGCGCACGCTAAACTCTTGGTCACTTCACAAATGCTATTATATTATATAATGTTCATTATTTGAATATTAAGTGATTTGTTTTACGTACGTCACTGGAGTCTACTGAGGTCGGCGACTATCATCGCTTTATAACGTAGATTGTGCACATTACGTTGTAAGGTCATTTCATCATTAACGTTCCAAGTATTTTCATTTTAATATTTTTAGCACCTAGGCATTGTTTCACGTTAATTATTGATTCGATACTTTTTTTAGCATCACGTGAGTTCTGTCATCAATTGGTCATAATTTGAAATTCATACACAAATATGTGTAATTCAAAAATTTACATCATCAAAATAAGTACATATCCAATTCGTATACATTATATACATACGTAATATTGAGGTGAAATCACAGAGTCAAATAATATAGTACAAAGGTGCAATAAACTAAAAATATAAGTGTTTTTCTTCAACAACTGAATGAATCAATTTTAAGTTCAATTTTTTTGTATCGATTTTTAATTCCAAAGTATTCATTCCATTGGTGAAATCGATCCTACTTTTATGCTATATTTACTTTAACATTATTAACTTTAAACACTTATCAAGGTTTTATTACAAAGATTAATTGTACAGTCAATTCAATTCAACGTTTTAATTTCCCTTCATGTTTTAGTTGCCAAAGCGCCCGTTCTTACTTATTCGCCCGACGATTGTCCTTTCAACCGTTTATGTATTACAATAATTATTAATTTAATAATAATAAATAATTTGGTTACGTTACTATGATTAATTATTTGTTTGGGGGAAACATATAAAATGGTATCGTAGGTAGATAATGAAATTGATTGAATTATCTTTATATATGATAAATATATGATTGTGTGACTTTGAAATACTTTAACCTCGATATAACGGAAAATATTTAAAAAAAAGTGAAAGTTTAAGCATTGGACAATGGTAAAGAATTTTTTTGATGGGTTAGATGTGTCTGATTTATAGAGGGTACTACAAAATAATGCTGGAGAAGAAGTAGCCGAGATGTTTTACAGCTGTTAAACGTAGATGAAAGTAGCCCTGGGCATTAAATTGTTCTTCTTTTTCTTCTTCCATAGTAGTGGAGGATGTGGGCACCACGTGCCGCCTCCAAGAATCCCTGTCGCTCACCAGTATTCTTGCGTCCTCCCAGATTATACCTGAATCCCGTAACTCTGCCGAATACATTCTTTAGATATTATTTAGCGGATTTCCGGGACGCCGACGACCGGTCAGATTAAATAATAGGCAGGGTGTTAACATCGTGATTAAAACTGAAATATCAGATGAAGTTGAAAAAGCAGCAAACTTCAAAAGTGCATACAAAACAAAAGCTTAATATTGGGCCGTATGTTTTCTCAATAAAACAAATCCAGACTTTCGGCTTTAACAGACATCCTCTCACGCGTATTAGTACGCTAAATCGAGATTCTACTGTCCATCGTTTTATCATAACTATATACCTATCTATCATTTAAAATCACTATCAGTACGCATTTACCAATTAGTGTCCGCATTGTCTACTTTTGAATCTTTTGACGGAAGATCAAAGTGAATCCAATTAAAACCGGCAGCACACAACAAAATACAAGCGACAGTCACAACTAAACAAACAGATTAGGGCTGTAAATAGAAGCTACCCTCTTCATTACGAGCGTATACTTTTGATGGGGTGCAAAATAAATAGGAAGGGGACGCGGGCCAAAGAGGCCACTAAACTGTCGAGAGGGGAGCGAGACTCGGCTTTAGTATATACTTATATCTACGCATCATTATCATTGCCTATTCTTTAAATATAACTTGTACTTGTACCTATTTATTATCTTAAATACAATATTTATTAGCAAATAGCCGACGAAGATCTTGAATACTAAACAAATTAATAATTGAGTTGAAGCATATGAACTTCCCTGGTGAAATTACTGAGAAAATATTAGTGATTTTTTCTCTAAACAAAATTTATTTAAATATTTTATTGTATAAAGCCTACTGACTGTGGTTGAATGAGACATGTTTGGAATTATATAAAGGAATTAAGTCAGTGGAGTACTCGTATATCATCTCATATTGGGATTGTTAACAATCAAAAAAGACCGTATATTCAAATGATGGAAGATTTCTTAAATAATAGCTGTATTTTTAGTGTATCAATATACATAATAAGTAGAGGTAGTCCTTGAATTACGCGATTTCCAAAAAAAGAAAAATTAGCTGTAGGCGAGGCATAAATAAAATACAATTAAGGTTGAATATATTATACATTATATGAGCTAAAAAAAAGTGAAATTAAGGAATTCATTAAGAATCAAAGACGTTACACCTTACGCGGCAAAGTTTCTTGATAAATGTTTTAAAATTGCCAACTAAAATCAGTGATTTTCTACATTATGTGAAAACCTTTAGAACGAATTAATTGCGCAACCTGAAGATTAGGTGTCTATACACATGACTCTATGCCTGTGTATATTTTTGTAATATATGTACTGTATATATTAACAATATTTCGTAAATATGTATCTTATATGCTTACTTAATTTTGAGTGGGTTTTTAAAAACACATTGATTTGCGCATAAATTAGATAATTGAATCCGTAAAGCTACACTGAGAGATGCGTAGTTTACTTATTTCCTCTTCAAAGAAATCTGGTTAAAGGAAAATTCATAGAATTGAAAACAACATCTATGGACTTTACACACTGTGCTACTAGATATAAAAAAAATATTTTATGGATGGATTGAGACCAAATCGTTCTGATTTAATATGAACATATAAAAGATGATACATGTCCAATATTGATTTCTCTACATTTATTTAGATATAAGCAACATTTACCCGCTACAATAACAGTGTGTAGTAAACATTTTTTTCCTATAATGGGGTAATGGAATTAAATTCTAAATTATTTATAACTGGTAAACTTCCATATGTGAGATCACTGTTAA
>JAGVSQ010002225.1:12308-25514 GCA_022683975.1 Rhyacophila evoluta | reverse complement strand
TAATTTAGAATTTAAAATCAATTTCCATCAAGCACCATCAGTCGAAAATATTAAGCAATAATCTTGATTCTTATTTAAACGAGGTATTTACCCCGAAAATGTTTTTAATAGCGATATGATTTTTAACATGTTTCCCTAAATTATGTTTGCCTATCAAAGAATTCATTATAATTTTTTACTAGCTGTCATACTTTAGTGTAACGAGCAGTATTTGGTATAAGAGGATAAAATCATTGAATATTATAATTATCCATGATCTAAATGTGTGAATTTTCTCATTAGGAGTAGGTCGGCAGATGCAATATAAACTCAAGTCTCTAGGATACACAACATGTGAATCAATACGTTCTACAGAACTGAGTAAACTGCAGAAACACTTTGGAAATAAAACTGGCAAGATACTGTATGATTACAGCAGAGGAATAGATGATAGACCACTCCATTTTGTAGCCGTATGTAGTAAAAATGATATTCTGTATTCCCACAATCATTTTAATTCTGCTTAGTGTGAATTTTTGAGATGCGGCTTATTATTTCATAATTTAAAATAAAAATAAAAATTTTGGAAGTTGGAATCATATTTGGAAATTGTCTGAAGAAAAACATCATGTATGTTTGTTTCTTCTCTCATCTCTAAAGAGCAGATATTATTTTGAAGAATAGCATAAATGAATGAATAAACTCATTTTTGAAATTATATTGCGGTGACTGGTCAACTGTATCTTGATTGTGTGCCGTCAAATTGCTATAATTATTAGAAGAATAATGCACACTGAATTGTGTATTTTTGTACTGGCTGAAGCAATCCTCAATTGAAGTTTGCTTTATAGGATTCAGACATGGCACAAATTTTGATTGTCACATATTTTCTCCAATAGTATAGGAGCTATTTATATATACCTAACTTTAATCTAATAACATGTCCCAAAAATCTTACTTTCAGATAAGAAAGTCGATATCTGTTGGCGTGAATTATGGTATACGATTTGAAGATAATTCACAATGTGAGACATTTTTAAAACAGTTATCTGCAGAAGTGTGTTCTAGAATGTCAAAGATCAGTGTTGTTTCAAAATCAATCACATTTAAATTGATGGTACGGGCAGAAGATGCGCCAGTTGAAACGGCTAAATTTATGGGTCACGGAGTCTGTGACAACATAACAAAGACAATCAACTTACTAAAAGCTACAGATGATGTTGATGTCATTACGAGAGAAGTCCTCGAGATCTGTAGGAAATTAGATGTCAGACCTGATCATATGAGAGGAATCAGTATTCAGTTATCTAAATTAGAAAGTAAAGAACAGAAAAAACGTGGTATTAAAATTTTTTTTGGTTCCAAAGTGATAGCAGAAAGTGGAACAACACACATGCGTACCAGAAGTTCCAAAGATATCTCTGATGCTAGTAGTAGTTCGAAGACTAAATACGATTCTTTGTTAATTGATTCTATTAAAGAAACAAATCAAACTGCTAACCCGTCACGTCAAAATATGGACAGTTTTGAAACATACAATGTTAAAAATAACGAAGAGAACGCAAAAGTTATAAAAGAGCTATCTGTAAATGTTATGAAGAATAATATACTTGCAGATAAAAGTAAAAAATCTTTAGGTTTAACAGGGAAGAGACGAGGAAGGCCACCGAAACATTTAGCACTTCTCAAGTCCTCAAATGTGTCTGAGAAAAATCAGTCTATAAATGTATATCTAAAGAATCAAGCAAAAGAAAAAAATTCCTCTGTCACTGTTACGGCCCAATATGATGTGAGTTTATTTCTTGAATTGAATAAATTATGTTTTTGATTTATTTTGTAAATAACTGTATCCTAATTTTTGAAATTATACTATTATCACGTAGTGAGTCGTCACATATCTTCCCAATTATATTACTTTAATTATTTCAGTTAAAGGATTTAGATTTGGAATGTTTAAATGCGCTGCCTCCTGATATCAAGGCTGAAATATTAGCAAATTGTAAGCCAGCCAGCCGGTATCAAGAATCAAACAGCAACTCATCCAAGAGTCCAATGAAATCTGTGTCACCTAAGTTATTAAAGGTAATTGAATTGTTGAAATACTGAACATGTTCAGTAGAGTAGTGTTCCTAAACTTTTTATCTTTTGCGGCACATTACAAGTAAATAAAAGCTTATAAAAAGTAAGAAATGCCACTGCTATGATATTTCTAATATTTTTCTGATATTGGAAAAATGCACTTGGAAATTGGTGCTGCAGTAGAGTCAACTGAAATATTCAATAGTTTTTTGTGTTTATTCTTTAAAAAAATAGTGTCAAAATGACTGTAGACTTTAAATGAGATTTTTAAATTTGATAGAGATTTGCAACAGTAACATTGGAATGAAAATATTTTGACTGCCAATTGACACTTAACCAATTTCTGTTTTATCTATTATATATATTTTAACCAACCATGATGTCACTGTTGTTATATTTTGAACGTTCGTGAAAATTGTTTAATCCGACATTGTCAGCGATCTTTAAAATGAATTTTCAAATATTTTCGAGATTTATTTTGATAAAGATCTGGAACAGTTACACATATACGGATAATAATATTATCCAGGTATCATACATACTCCTTTCTGCATTTCAGGGCAGTGCATAAAATGATATCAGAATCTTACTCATGATTATGATATACTCACAATGTATGAATGTTGTATTTACAAGAGTATAACTATTTTCTGTATTATTACTATTTTTTATTCTATATATGTTATTAACAAATGTATATTAATTGGTTTCTTTTCAATAATTGTCAGTCTATTTTTTTTTGTTTAATAATTTATAGCTAAATTCAGATACTGATAATGTAATAGTGAAACACAATATAGATACAAGCTTAAATAACAATGGAGTAAAACCAGAAAATATACAGGATAAGAAACCTGTAATGAATAACAATGATAACCCACCACTAGATACTGATAAAAATCTGAATTTTTTTGACCTACCTTGGCAAGACATGAGGGAAATGTTAAGGCTGTGGTTTGAATCCAACACTATACCGATAGATTGTGACGTAAAAGAAATCGACCTTTACATGCAAAACCTAGTCATTATGAGGAAGATATGTGAATTAAGTCCATTGCTGAGTTTTCTTCATAGGTAAATTATAATTATCATATTTATTCCTGCCAATTTACATAGCCAACTTTACACAGCAGTAAGGATTATAATACACAAAAATATATTTTTTCAGGCATGTTGTAGATAAGCAAGGCTGTGAATGGCATTCAGCATATCGAGACATAGTAGCAGGAATCCAAAAGACTATGATAATTGTATACGGAAAGAAGATGTATACACACTATTCTTTTCCTTGTTGTGATAAAACTGAAAAATAGATACTATCAAAGTCATAACTAAGTATTTATTTGTTTGTTTGTTTGTGCTGCCGTTTTAATAAAACTTTAATTTCAACATGAAAGTTTGATGTTACAAAAGAAAAAAATGAGCAAACAAAATAAATACTTGATTGTTATTTTATAAATTATTTTTAAATTAAAAGTAAATTGTATTCGAGTTCTTTTAATAAAGATTTTCTTTATAAAATAACTTAATTATTAAATACATTACAATAATCTAAATACGATTTATTTCATACTTTTTCATTTCAGCTAGATCTACAACCATTACAAAATAATAATATTGTTGGCTAAGAAAAAAAATTGATTAGTCACATAGACACTGGCTACAAAAAACAAACATTACATCTATATTAAAGATTTGTAATTGAATGTTGTCGAATGAGTGAATTTGTATCTTAAAGTATCTTTCTAAACAGTAATTAATTGTGAGAAGAAATTGAGTTGAATGTAGTCTGTGTATTTCTCACTGTGTATACACTTTTTTTGTGGGCTTCTCGGTAAATAATATTAGTTACTGTATATCATTCGATCACATGAAGGCGTATACTTATTAAGGTAACTTAAACTATAAACACGTAAATACTATTAGCCTCCTTCTAAAATATATACATAAAGAAAAATGATAAAAGGTACATTAGTATGTCAATTAAAATTAAAAGTTGCACATTTGAAAAGAAAATACAGATTAATAATACATAACACACATTATAAGTAATTTATTCTATTAAAAATTAAATAATTGTAAATTTAAGGAGTGCAGATATTTTTTTTATTTATGTACTGTTGAAATATCGAAATACTATCGCCGAAGTTGTCTTCGAGTAGCAGCAGCTGAAAATATTAAGAAAAAAAAAATCACCATGGTGTCTAAAACTATTCTATCAAATAACTCTCTCAAGATTATAATAAAAACCCACAGGATGGGTTTTTATACAAGTTTGAAAATTAGCGAGAGGTTAGTGTGTGCACATCAAAGCTGAAGATTCGAATTTGACAGTTGCAGGATTTAATGCAAGATTGGGTGCCCAATGGGTTGGGCCATTGACTGAAAACTGGTTCTCGTGAATTTTAGTGATCCATATACTTCATTTTTTTGAGTGATCACCTTCACACTACAGAGATTTAATGCTCCACTTTCGGGGCGATCCTTGTAAAAAATATATAATTACCGGGTTTGTCTGGACTATCAAATGTTATTAAGTTTACAGATTTCCTATCATCCATGCTTCTTTTTCTACTTAAGCGTCGTGGAACGATATTAGCTTTAGGAGATTTCATATTTTCTGTAGTAAACGGTGAGACTGTCCATAATAGATTTTCATCTGAAATAGCATACAACCATTTATTAAATTGAATGAACCATTCTGTAGCCAGTTAATATTACGGATTAAGGGCTTTTTAAACAAGCATTTCAGTGGTATTCTCAAATTTTGAGATGTTTCTTTATTTACATACATTTGAGATGAAATATACGCACATCTATTCTATAACTTAAAAAAAGCACTGCCCTGAACCTTTGTCACCATTTACTTGTTTTACACACATGTATTCATTTTGTCAAATTTCTTCTCTTACCTATGCTAAAACCTCTGAACATACAGTAGAACCCTGATATGACAGACTAATGCGTATGAGAGGGTGTCCATTAAAGCCGAAAGTTCGTTGTATTAAAATAGGTTTTCCGAATGCTTTTTTATTTAGAAAATATGTGAAACGGTACTAGGAAAGTTTCAAGAAAAGAATCAAGTTTTGTTTGCACTTTTGAAGTCGGAGGTTCTTTTATAATCAATTCTCTAAAATAATGAAAATGCTATAAAATTTACTTCTAGAATAATACTCCAGAAAATTTTCTTCAGCTACTTATTCTCCAGCATTATCCTACGGAAATCAGAAATATCTACTCCATCTAAATCAATGCGCCTTGGCCATCAAAAAAAAAAAATCTTCCAATATTTTTCCAATATTTGCACATATTTTGTCGGTTATATTGAGGTCCATTGTATCAAGGTTTTACTGTACTTGTAAATATTTATAAAAGGACATTATTCCTAAAATTTCAGTTTTTAAGCACTCCAAGTCTTACAACTGACTGGTTATTAAATGAATGATTTATCACATCAATGTGCAAACTGTTTAGAGTACGAAAAGAAAAATAAACACTATGTACCTATTTGCCTATCTGTCGAGCTGATTCTTGAGTTCTTTTTGGTTGAATGTGAATCATCTTTAACAATATTTGATTCACTTTCTACGACCTGCTCACTAAGAGGAATAGTGGAACTTAATCGATGACTATTTTTTCTGCTTCTTGTTGTTCTTTTATCATCAGGCTGAACATTTTCATCTTTAGGTTGAGACTTGATTCGCTTTGACTGTCTGTAGGTTTTCTTTATTTCTGGAGACTTTTCATCAACTGATTCAAATGCATCATGCGTAGTTTTTCCATCGTTATCTTCACAACTTTCATTGTTTTCAAAGAAAATAACTTTAGTATTTTTATGACTGCTGTCTGGATTGGTTGGCTTTTTGCTGGTACCAGGTGTTTTCAAAATACCTTTTCCAGGTGTTTTCTTCAAATCTATATGGCTCACGGATGCCTAGAATCAAGAAAATATAAAATTTTAGTATATATATATATACTCATATAGATATGAACATTGTTGCTATAAAAGCTATTTAACACGTTGACTGCTAATGATACATATTACACGTCACTATAAATTTGAGTCATGCGTATGACGCTATACCAACTGTATTATATTGGATTTATTTTATATTTTTTTTGTAGTGCATCTTCAAATTTACTAGGTAATGTGTAGCATATGATAAAGCAGTCTGTTTCAGTTGAACTTTAAGGATTTTAAAATTTGTAATATACAATCATAGGCAAAACTCTTATGTATTCAAGATGGCCAAGAGAATAGGAAAAAACCACACTTCATAGATAATTTTGGTATAATAAATTTTTTAGAAAACCTGTATCATAATATTCTTAAACATAATTTATTAAAAATTAAAAGACTTGTAATTTGATGAGCTGTAAAATTAATAATTTGTTGTTTACATTATAATTACCTGATCATCTGGATTGGTGACAGATCGAACTGCACTGGTAGCTCTAACCACCGCCATTGCATTAGGAGAAGTCTGTAAAAATATTCATTTATCGATATCAGGAAATTTATTACTTTGATAAATTTATTGATGATGAGCATGATGTTGTATCTTGCTAAATATTGTAGAAACTCCAAGTGGAAAAAGATGATAACACCACTTCCAAATCAGCAGTTTTTTTTGAGCGACCTGACCGTATGGTTTACATGACTCGATGATGCTGGGTCATGACCCATCAGCGGTAAAACACCGGTGTAAACATTGATGCATGACTTTATCTAGTATATAAAATAGCATGTTTTATGTGATACTCGTACATAAGCAAACTCATATTTTTCATTTTATTGTCTGACAACCGTGTTTAGTATCGACTTCTTATACTGACATTTAGAGTTACGGAGATGATTTGTAAATTACTGGGATTGAAGGATCATAAAATACATGATGAACAGTATCTTTCAATAACTACAGTTATAATGTATAACTAACCATAGAAGTGATGCGCTTCTTAGCTTCCGAAGATATAACTGATCTCCGCATGGGGGACGTGGCTGGCGAACAGGACATTCTGTCAGTGTGAGTGTTTTTACTTGGTGAAGTGACTGAGAAGAAGATTCCATCGAATGTCTTCATGTTGCTTGGTTCTGCACTGAGGCTATCCATTACTGATGGTGATTTTTTAGTGTTTTGTTTAGATCTGTTTCGGGCGGCTGTTGAGAAGAAAAAAAATTTTTTTTTAAAAAAGAAGAATTTATTTTTTATTTATCTGAGAAATATCAAATGTATTAAATTTGAGTGTTAGTGTTACAATAAACATAATAAATGATCTTTAAATTCTGATTTGACACATAATAATGTGAGTTAATTTGTGAAAAAGTATGTCAGTCAGTGCATATAATGCACTAATCTCACATGCAAGAGGTTAAATCAGTAGATATTTAATTAATATCTTATTAAATCACCATTTTTACTCTCGCACCATTTAGTATATGAAATTACTATGATGTAAAATCTGAAGATTATTTAATACGCTCTATATATAGTAGAGGTCACAGATTAAATATCTACTGCTGCATATTTCAAATCACACACAATTATGTCATCATATAATTATCGACAATTACCTTGAATCATTGCTTTCAGTGCGATGGATGATTGCGGATTTTTGGTTGCCGGTTTACTTTTCACTACAGTCACCTTCTTTGAGACCTCCGCCTGAGGAAGGTCATCTTCCTGCCAGCCCTTCATTTTCAGTTCTTCCAGTCTTTTGAATCGAACATCCACATTTACTACCTGTAAAGTAGACATTTATACTATACGCACAATACTTACACAGCTGCTAAATCTCCCTTTTACTCCTCAATCTAACCAAATTAGCACCTGATATTCTAGCTAACACCCGAATGGTGTAATATTTTCAGAAATTAAAAGACATTTTATTATGTAAAGTACAGATAGTTACACATTTAGCCCTAGGGGGAACTAGTTACCCAAATTTATGACAGTCATGGTAGTGGCAGATTATATTCACATACCTGCATAAACACCATATCCCAGAATCCCTGCAAATCTTCTACGGTTACGATGCCTTCACCATCATGCTCTTCATTTCTTTCACATTGATCAATCAGGCCGCGGAATTGTTGGAGTTTTTTGTTCATTAGCAATTGTGTTTGTCCAATAGCTAAATTTATAAGATCCTGAAATGTAAAAAAAGTGAATCATGATTTTCATACCAAGACAGAGCTTTCCATGGCTTTTAGATCTTCAACAGTATGGAGAAGTGCTGTAACAGGTTTTTTATAAAAACTGGTCACACAACTAAACCAGATTATTTCACTGAGACAATTTTATTGATTTCATATACATCCCGATATAATATTTGATAGTTTTGAAAGAAAACCTCAATGCCATTATTTCAATAGAGTGGTGTTTAATCTATAGCTAGCAATAGATAAAAGTAATTCTAGAGATACCTTTGACTCTTCCATTAAGTCTGATTCATTTTCATCTTGATAATTTTTCCACGTATCACATAATTCTCGGAGTCTTATTACTTCTTCATCAAGTTGTGATCTGAGGTGTTGGGTTGATTTCTCTGGTGATACATCATCATAACCTAAATAATAAATGTCCAAATGGTCAATGTTTTTACCCTATTAGTTTGAAATTGTTCATACTGTTGACATTTTCTTTGCAGAACAAAAAATAAAAATTTATTCTTAGAGCATATAGTAAAATAAACTAAAATATCATTAGCATATCGTTGCCGTGGAGTGAAAAGTCACTAACCAACAAATTGACAGTTTTGAGATAGTGGAAGTTTTGTGATTGGATAATACGATAAAATAACGCAAATGATTTTTTTAGAAAAATATGTTGAGAAAAAAATATCATGTTAAATTCTAGCTAATATGATATTTTTGCTGTTTATGAATATGGTTAACCATTTTATTAGTGAGTTAATTTTTTATGTACACACATTTCAAACACTAAAATCTTTCACCGCTATCATCAATTCGACTAAAATCATAAAATCGATCAAATTGGATATGCCGATTTGTAAACAATGCTCTTCTATTTCCAAACAACGAACAATATAAGCAGAAAAGTTATTCCAAATTGGTAAGAATATGTATAATGTTACAAAATGTGACCGCTCTCATTTTGGAATTAAAGGAACATTTTAGAGCAAATTTCAACCAATAGGACTGATTTATGTGACATTTTATGTTTTTCTGTGAACAGGAATATCAATAATATTTCGCTTCTTTACAAGTTATGATAATTATAAAAAGAGCATAAGGGAATTTTTCAATGCTGAAGTTGACTTTTTTTTACTAGTGTTGATGTATTTTTTTCTAGCCTAAAAATGTATGGTATAATTGTAATGACTTCCACATATATTGAAAGATCTATTTAGTATTTATATTAAAAGAAATAATAACAATTTTATCAAAAAATAAAAGAATGGCTCTGAAAATAAAGCGACAAGGCGTATGGACGTACATGTAAGTCCATACTCCTGGTCCATAGTTGAAAAAAATTGCAATTACCTAATTTCAGCTTGCATATGGACTCACGCTGCCTATTTCCTTTTCCTCTGCCAAAAGTAACATACGGACTAGAAACTGATAGATCCAGGTTATTATCAGAATTGTTCAAAGTGACGGAACTTGAGTTTGATTTCTGTGGGGTTTGTATAGGTGTAGATTTAGAAGATCTCTTGATCTTTGATGAAGAATCATCGTGGCTAGGTTCTTCTTGAGGAAATATTTTTCTTGGTAATGATTTACGAATTTTTCCCGACTTACGCCTTTTTCCCTTACCGTTGGACTTCTGTGAATCTCCACTGGCTTTTATATATTTTTTACTAGAACCCTTCATTGTATTGATATCTTTTTTTGGGAAAAACTTGCCAAAAAGTTTACCATTACTACGGGTTTTGGGTGTAGATTTTGTAGGTTTCTTTTCTGTGATAATTATTTTTGGAGCATGAAATTTGGCACCGAGGGGGGCGAATGATGCCGCAATGGGTGGAGCTTTAATAACAGATTTATTTTGAATTGGCTCTTCTTTTCGAGCTCTCGTGGTTGATCTTGTAACTCTACGGATTGCATCATTTGCGGATGTGACGCCTTTTAAAACTTTTTTAAATATCGGTTCTTGAAAAGGGACAATAGTGTGAGTGACGGTCCCTGCTTTAAAAGGGGGTGGTTTTTTGGGTTCCATTTTTTTCCTCCGAATTCGATCTTCCCTCCATTGTAGCATTTGTTTTTTACGAAGATCGATTTTTTCATTTGTCGTTTGGGATGCTATCTCTACTATGTCGAGGCCTCTGTTTGAAATGAAAGCGTCGATTCGTTTGCTTCGTCTCTTGTCAGCTTGACTTTTTATTCGTGCATTTTTCCCCCCTTCACTTGAAACCATGGATCTAGAATGCGCTTTGTATTGGCCGAAGAAAGAACTTTTGACAATGTCCATGAAATCCATGATTAAAGAGCAATATTGTAGATTATATAAGAACAAAATCTAAAAAAATCCTTCAATGGTTTTTCGAATGCATTCACACTGTCACAATATAAGTAGTAATATTCTATTTTTTACAAATGCACATGTTCACAAATTGTAATGATTTTTGATGAATGGTACGTGCCACCCGTTTATATAAGTATATTAATTCAACGATTTAAAACATATGAACAAATCCTAAGCGACGTACAGAAGTTGTTCTCATTTCAAACCGGGCCGTTGCTTTTTTTGAATTTTGACGTTCAGTGGATGTTGCGTGTTGTATTATTTTGTAGTGTCTGTTAAATTTACCGACGAACAAAAAAATCAAACTATTTTATTTTATTACATTAAATTATTTATGTTCACAAATCATTCGATTTTTATCAGGATTATTTAAATAGATGGCGTGATTGAAAATGGTGTTTTCTACATAATCGTTTTAACTATTGCTCTATGTTGCACTGGCAAAAGAAGAAGAAAAGTACATACTATCTGTAAAGTTGACACTTGACAGGCGTATTATTGTGCGTGACGAAATATTTTATACTAATTTATTTCTGAAACTATCGAATGAATTGACAAAAACATTTATAATTTAAACGCAAAATGTATTGGTTAAAAGAAATTCACCAGCTTGCAAAGTCAAATATCTTTTTTATATTATTTTATTTGTCAATATGTTGCACGGCAAAATTTTGCAATGCAGAAAATTCTTTACCATCTGAAATAGCGGTCGACGAGTTTAGTGACTATCGTAGTGATGTTGCAGATGAAACAAGCTTCCATGACGGGTCGTTCGATGATAAATCATGGTCTGATTCGGATGTTGGACTACATCGGAACCGGAGATCGGATGAAAATGTCATATCAAACACTTCTACCCAAAGTACAAAAATTAAAGTTTCATCGACCGCATCATCAATCATGTCGAGTTCCAGTGAATCTAATTTCGATGGCAATGGAAACACATCAATTCCTCAACCTATTTCAAATTTATCGTCAAGTGTAGTGCCACTGAATACGACCACCTCTACAACACCAGCATATCCTGTTTTACCCGAAAAAAGCGCGGTGGAAGACGAACATAACAGCTCAATGTCAATTTTCTTTGTATTGTGTGTACTGGCCTTGGGTATTTTATTGATTCATTCGATGCTACAAACAGGATTTTCATATCTTCCTGAAAGTGTTGTTATTGTATTTTTAGGCGCTCTTATAGGCCTCATTATTAATCTAATGTCAATAAAAAATATTGCCAATTGGAAAAAAGAAGAAGCCTTTTCGCCGACAGCATTTTTCCTTGTTTTATTACCGCCGATTATCTTTGAATCTGGTTATAACCTTCACAAGGGCAATTTCTTTCAAAATATTGGATCAATTTTAGTGTTTGCTATTTTGGGGACAGCAATTTCAGCATTTGTGATTGGTGCCGGAGTTTATTTGCTCGGCTTAGCTCAAGTAGCATATAAATTAAACTTTGTCGAATCATTTGCATTTGGATCATTAATATCCGCTGTTGATCCAGTGGCGACAGTGGCCATATTTCATGCTTTAGACATTGATCCTGTACTCAACATGTTGGTTTTTGGTGAGAGTATCTTGAATGATGCCATTGCTATCGTTTTGACGACTGCTGTTTTGGATACCAATGATCAAACAACAATGATGTCTACCGGTGAAGCTATCCTTTCGGCCATCAATAGATTTTGCCTGATGTTCTTTGCATCTGCCGGTATCGGTGTGGTATTCGCCTTGATGAGCGCTTTGCTGCTAAAACATGTGGACTTGAGGAAAAACCCTTCTCTAGAATTCGGTATGATGTTGGTGTTTACATATGCACCATACGTGCTGGCTGAAGGGATCCAGTTATCAGGTAAAATTCCATGATTGTCAAGTAGTAAATGAGTGAGTTTCATTGCTGTAGGTTGTGGGCTCAAATCTCACTGATGCATAGGGATTCTAAGAACTTTCAAATACTGGATACCTAAGGGGCTGAGCAATCGATTGACAACTAATCCTCGTGAAAAAAAAAAGGTCAAGTCTTCACATTGTAGAGATTCACATGTTCTACTTTCAAAGCGGACCTTATTTAAAAATCTTATACTCCAGCATTAGTTTTGACATGCATAATTTTTTTTGTAAAGTTATGTCTATTAATTTGAATTTTTATATGAATATGCAGTTTTAAAAGACCCAGTTAAATTTTGGGAAATGATTTTTGGGTTAGTTGAATCCTTGTTTTTCACATTGACAATCTGAAAACGATATTCAACTGATTATCATACCTAATTTATAAAGTTCTGCATATTTTTGTATCTGTATAACGATTTATTGTTAATCAAGTGTAATTATTTATTGCAGGAATTATGGCAATATTGTTTTGCGGAATTGTAATGTCTCACTACACCCACTTCAACTTATCTACTGTCACACAGATAACTATGCAACAAACAATGCGAACCCTTGCTTTTATTGCTGAGACATGTGTTTTTGCATATTTGGGATTGGCAATATTTAGGTATATAAATATTAAGTTCATTCTTGTCATCTGTAAAACCTCTTATTTCTTATATTCTTTGAATTGAAATCATGGTAATATAGTAATCCATTGCAACTGCCATGGACAATGAAAATATAGCATTTTAAATATTATACCAAACGAATGTAATGCACAAGCCGTGAC
>JAGVSQ010002225.1:0-12298 GCA_022683975.1 Rhyacophila evoluta | reverse complement strand
AACTTTGATTTTTTAAAATATATTATACAAGTATATGTAGAACTAACAATTGGTATTTATTTCTTATACAGTTTCAGACATCGAGTTGAGCCTGCCCTTGTTATATGGAGTTTGATTCTCTGTCTTGTCGGAAGGGCTTGTAACATATTTCCTCTGGCGATACTAGTTAACAGGTTTCGTGAGCATAAGATCACCAAAAAGATGGCTTTCATTATGTGGTTTAGTGGTGAGTATTTATATTTTAGAATTCATTTTCAGTGTAAAGTGTATCCAGTTTTAATTTAACTGTATCTTCACGTTTCGTAATCTATTGCTGACAAAACTGGATCAAATATTTTGATGCAATTCTCAGATACTAGTGTATATCTGATGATATTTAGTATCATTTATTTATAAAATAATCATAAGTACCACTCCCATTTTAAAGAAAGTAATATAGATAACTTGTCTAAGATTAAATATTAGATGTATACTATTTTTAAATATGGCAATTTATTCTGGGTAAATTTTTCAGGGCTCCGTGGTGCCATCTCGTATGCTCTGTCTCTACATTTGGGATTCTCCGATGAGACTCGTCATGTGATAATAACTACAACTCTCATAATTGTTTTGTTTACCACGCTGATTTTTGGAGGTTCTACAATGCCGCTTCTGAAATTTTTGAGGGTAATTATTTTGCTATTTTTAATATAATATCATGTGCATATGTTATAGTCTTCTTTCTAAAAGTTTCAAATATTTGACTGATCCCACTAGCTATAATATATTGAAACCAACTATTGTTGTCATGTTGTGAACTTGATTACAGTAGAACCTCAATATGACTAACTAGTGCAGGTAAAGGGGCATCCGTTGAAGCCGAATGTCCGCTATATAAAAATAGGTCTGATTTTTTATTAAGAAGATAAACGTCACAATACAAGGCCAGTTAAGTTTCAAGAATAAAATTCAGTTTTATTTGCACTTTTGAAGTATGCTGTGTTTTTATAATCAATTCTCTAAAATTACAAAACTGTTAGTTATAAATTAGATCGTCAAGATGCGATTTTATCATTGATGAAATTATTTTTGGGCTTGTTTCTTCTTCCTCGTTAGCTCCAATTCCATCTTCATTTTTTAAAACCATAACTTCATCTGCAGTTTCACTTTCAGTCATGATGTGATAAAGAATCCTTCATCTACTTCTAAACACTGTAAAAAAAATCTTCGGCTATATTTTTTTTAGCATTATTCTAAATCATCATTTAGTGTAATGATTAATTTGTGTTTTTTTACAGGCAAATAAAAAAAATAAAAGATCCCGATCACAGAGAAGGCGTAAAGAAGTGTCTCTGTCCAAAACTAAAGAGTGGGGACAAGCAATCGATTCGGAACACCTTTCAGAAATTACTGAAGAAGAAATGGAGGTTAGCATTAATTTTTTTTTCAATTAGTTATGCTGATTTCACCCCAATTTATTGATTGGTTAATTATCTGGAAGATTCTCATTGATTACCATAGTATTTTAAATACTTATTTTCTCTATGAGTCATTATAAAATGTGAAAAACAAAACATGAAATTTACATAACTATATTTTCAATCTGCACTCAGTGTGCATTATTTACATTATGTACGCGTATTTACTCAGCTGTGATGGAGAATCGTCTTATAGTTAAATTAGTTAAATATGCCATACCATATTTTCTATCATAGTGTTGGTAATGTTTAATATTGATCGAAAATTAAGGTGAAAATGTTGTCTATTAATTTTTCTATTTATTATTTATAGGTTAACTTTACCCAATCGAGTCGCATTGGTGGGTTTGCCAGATACGACTTAAAATATTTAATACCCTTCTTCACTCGTCGATTTACGCATGAGGTTAGTAAAAATAGTAAGAAATGTATAAAACAATATGTTATGCTTTTAATTCACCAAAAAAACTGATAGATATTTTAATAACTTATTAATAAAGTAACTAAAATCATTTCTAATTTTTTTTATTCATGCCGTAAGTTATTTAAAATTATTTTTTATTTTTGAATATTTATATTTAGTCATTTGCCATACCTGTGCTACCTTGAGTTGTATAGGATCATGTGATATTCTTTTAGACCTCCAGATATGAGGTGAGGTAAGCTAGCTTTTAGATATCTACACTGTTCTCTCACATTAATTCCAAATATATCTAGTCAAATGTCAGTGATTTCAGATGCCATTGTACCAAATAAAATTTAAATATTTATGCTGTTTGCTTAAACAGATCCTTGGACAAAAAAAAACTCGTAATTCCTAGTTCTAGTTCTTGATAGTTGGCTTTATGATTTTTTCACTTCAGACTTGTTGCCTTTGGAGAGTATCATTAAACACACGCACTTTTTACAGCAAAGTATTTTAACCTTATTGTATGTTTTTGGCAGGAACTGAAAGATTGCAAGAGTCAGATGACAGACCTCACAAATCAGTGGTACCAAGCAATTAGAATATCACCCGAACGTGAAACAGATGAGGAGAGCGTTGCACCTTCAAATTCCAACTCGCAGATCAGCCTTCAAAGAAATGCTTAGTCAAATTACTTTCATAATATATATGTATTAGCATGTGATGGATAATAATTTGATAGATGCAATAAACTTTAAGGTTTGGTCTATTATATAATATATATTTGATTATATGCCGTTTTTGAATATCTTCCATTTAATAATTTGTCAGTATTCTCTTGGCAGCATATTAGATTATCTCAATTTTGTTTATGACCCAACCCATGTACACGTATACACAGCTCTCGGTTTATAAAAAATCAGTACAACACATGTCTCCATTCATACAAAATCTCTTAGTGTTGTCAATAAATTTAGCAATAAAATAGCTCTAGCTATTATTTTAAGAAATGAAATAGCTAATCTAACTGTGACTTTTGCACCTTCTTGCCTGCTGATCAATAGCCATTCACCATTTGTTTAAAACATACTATTTAAATTATTTATCAGTAAGGAGTAGTTAAAGAATAATTAATAAATAAACCAATTATTATTGGTAATATATTTTTCAAAATGATGATGTGTTATACTTCATTTTGTGCAGGCAATCTTTTAATTATTTCTATCAAGTTATTGTCCATTGAAATCCTATGATTACTAGTATTAAAAAAGCTGAGAAGTTACTATTGATTCCAAATATTTTTATCAATAATTAGTCTTAGTCAAATCAAAACTACTAGTGTTATAATATCATGTTTTAAAATTGAATTTTTAATTACCGCACTGTGCACCATTGTGGTAAAATGTAAGTTGTTTTCTCATGTGAAATCATTAACCATTTTAAATTTTTGTTATTATTATATTTTTAAAATATCACTTAATACAAAAAGATAAATTTATTTATCTTAGAGCTATTTTCCAATAGTATGGATACTTACTTACAGATTCTGATATCTATAACCACCAGCAGCTAAAGGAATGCTCTATGAAAGCTGTATACATATTTATTTTTTTACCATGTCTGCTCTAAAAGTGGAGCTTATGAATTTCCACAGTGTGCAGATGACCACTCCATAAATGGAGTTCATGGGTCTCTGCAATGTGAAGACTTATCTTTACCACATAATAATTTAATACTTAGGGTTAGTATTCGATCTGTTCTAAAAGTTACTTTATTTACAACTAAAATCGCTTTATATCATTTATTTACTAATTAATTATTAGTCCTTTCGTTTTACTATTTATCTCATGATGTTTGTGTTATAAAAATGTGAAATTTATTAGTATTAATATTGTCTATAATATTATTGACTATAATATGGTGTTGGGTTTAAAAACGAGTAATTATCTTAAGTGTGTATACTTGTTTTCTAAGGAAATTGGCTATAGAGCAATATTACTTAAAACTTATTGGGTTGTCTTTGGTATGCTCAAATGAAATTGTGTGTTTCTCTTTCGTTTCCAATTATGTGCTATGCCTAAATTTAATTCTTAATTTATTGTTGCTTTATACATCTAAATAATTTGACAGTGTTATTTTATAGATAATATTGTGTTCGGTTGAAGTTAGTATATTATTGTTATTGTACTAAGTATTACTAGATAGGCATAATATTTGTGTAACACGAATTACTTACTATATAGCTATTACATATTATTTTACAAAAGCAAAAATAATATTAAACTATTATTTAACAGGTGAGATAAATATTTTTTGAAAGATTTACTACATATTTAGTAAACTATATTTATGAACTATTTATCATTTTTACACTATATAAATATAATACATTGCCTGTAATCTACCTAAGAAAATTTTCCACTGATTTAAACTATTCTTAACTTGTGATTGTTACTAGTCCATTTGATAATAAATTGATAAAAGTTGTGTATTATAATACAATATGCTTATATTTCCTGCTGGCTAGGAAAGTGTAACATTGCTGTAAATGCTACATTAAAAAACTGACCATTGGTTATGTACCATAATGTTACCATTCTAGAACAGTATTTAATGACTACTTATTTATAAATTAATATATTATGTGTAATAATCTTAACAGTCCATTTCATTGTAAATATTTATGTGTATTATGATATATTATAATGGATTATGTTTTGGTAGAAATTTAGTACAGTTTAACTATGATTTATTATTTCTTTAAAGAGGCTATTTAAACTAAACGATAAGAACTTTATATATATAAAGCACCATATTTTACAATCTTAGTGGGATATAGTAAAGTGGACTCTAAACAATCACTGATTCATATAAAGTCCATCAGTTTTGTTGTGATAACTCTGGTAAGTTGTACCATGTAACAATGTGATGAAAATATTTATATCATTTAAATTTTTTATGATTGCATTCTATAGTCTTTCCCATTCTTTTCTTGCACCCTGGTTTCTTTTCACATGATGTGATCATGTCTCAATTCTGTCATTCTAGAAGTAGTCAGATTAAAAAAAAAAAAAATTCCTCCACTAGCTTACTCTTAGAATATTCAGTAGCTGGGCCTACCATCTCTTCACCATACTGTAGAATTGATGAATTTAATATGAATCAATATGCAGGAAAATACTTCCTTTAAGGTGCTAAAAAATGATTCAATAATGCGTACATATATTAATGATATTATGGTTTCAATGATTCATGGATGGAGAGCATTACTGTGAAAATTTGTAAATAAACTCGTCCACCGATCCGTTTCCTTAAAGCCTCTTTTGGAGGTGGCTAGGAAATGTGAAGAATGTACTGATAATTGATTAAAGATGAATCCGTAATAATTTTATCTTCTCCGAATAAAACTTAAAAATCACTCCAGAAAATAGAAGATTTTCAAAATCTTCTGCAATTCATATAATATGACATATGTTTTATATATTATATATAGTAGACTTTGTCAAGCATAAGAACTGAATTTTATATTTTTGTTTATATAATATCTTTGTTTAATATTTTTCTTAAATTTAAAAGTGTAATGCAAGAGAGAGCTTTTTACTAATTATCTCTGTTTTATATTAGTAGTTCTTGTCTCCCTCTCCGTACACTTTCAAATTACAATAATTAATAACACAAAATTTGGTACTAATACTAGACATGACTACTATTATATCAAAGATGGTAAATAAGTAGTATGCATGGGAGATTGTCAACAGCACTCTAAAGAATTCTATACATACAATGTACTGTCGATTATCCGAGTGCGGCTTATCTGGTTTGTGGTTATCCGTGTTAAATAATCCGTGAAAAATAGGATTTTTTTTACGATTTAAAAAAAGTAGCATATAAACTCCCATTTACATTGATTACAAAGCATTAGAAAGCAAAATTATTAGATGGCGTGAGATCTAAAAAAAAAAGAGAAGGAGTAACGATGAATTCTGAAAGGAAATTAAAATTTTGCCGGTGTGAGAGTTAAGAAGAAATAAAACGAGAAAACCTAATATTTGGATGGCAACATTCACATCACTCACATTGATTTCACTTTTCTATATATCTGAAATTACAAGTTACGAATCTACTATTACTTCTACTTTTGAATGTAGAGGAAAGTAGAAATTTGATTAACAGCGGAATTCCGAATTTCGTACTCCCACCCGAATAACTGAGAGTTCAGTATCCAAATCGGATTATCCGTTTTCCTCTTCCCCATCATTAGCGTGGATAATCGAGATTATGGTGTAAATTCATATTTATTGTATTACCTTACATTCAACATCATTTCAATTTGATAAATATAAAGCAAAAGGTTTTTAACAAAAAATTAAATCAGTATATTTTCTTTCTCATCTGTGTCATTATTTTTTATGATTTCATCATGTTGAATAAATATTACGATTTGTCTTAGATATTTTACGATATATTGTGTTTATATTCAGCTAATCCTATTATATGTCCTGGCATTGAAACAATCGTTTCAACAGTTGTCAATACTGTTGTACGCGGTGAGAAAGTTTCATCGAGTTTATTCCTATTTTTGTATATTAATCACAAATTATTTGCTATCTTTGATGCGGATGAAATGCATGTAATATTTTATCAAATAACATTATTGCAGTTAAGATTTTGATAATTATCAAGTATGAACCTATTGATAGTATAGAAATACATATTCCGCTATCATGAAGATAAATGGAAAAGTATTTTTTTTTATTAATTTATCACTCCTATAATCTAGCCAAATTCTTTAAATTACAAAATTGTGGTTATTGTGCGAGTGTGATTATTATATTCTCAGAATAGAGATTAAACAAGAAAACTTGAATCCAAAAAATTTCATACTCTTTTAGAAAAAGATTCCCTTTAAATATAGATTTGCCATATTTTTTGTGCTGTAAGAATTCAGATAATATGCATTGTCGTGTATTGTGAGGATTTTAGAGATGACTTTGCTGACTCACAAAAAACGATCTATTACTAAAAGGGTGAATGGCCGGTAAAAATTACCTCAGAATGTTAATTGTTTGCATTTACGAAATTATGATAACTAATCAATAATCAGTATTAGTGCAATAATTTGAAGATATTTAGAATGTAAAAATGGACATGGAGCTCATCTCACCTCCATTTTCTTACTTTTTATGCAAGCTGAATATTCCATGCTTGTCGTTTATATTATGTTATTTAATTAATCACTGAACTGAATTATGGACATTCTTTAAATTCTTTAGTTATATTTTAAATAAAAAAATACTGACTTAGTGAATAGGTTTATGCATGATGATTCGTCCAAAATGTGGCACAATTTTTCTTATTAATATTTCCTACTTTTTCAAGGTTAGATGTTGATATTATGTGTTGATAAGAAATCTAACATTGTCTGTGCGTCTGATTCCAAATAAATTACTGATATTCGATGCTATCATCACAATCTTGCTTTATAACATTTTCTTAAACCAGTATAAAAATAAAATTAGAGTTTTGTTAGCAATAATCATTAAATAATACGATAATAAAATGAAATTTCATACGCACATACTTTATGATGTAACAAGTCATCTGTATATTGTATTATTATTGTGGTAAGTTTGAAACTTAGAATAAGTCCTAAACATTGAAAAAAGTGATTTTCCAGCACAATTCATGTATTGTCTATGTATGCTGTGTGTAGCCTGTGGTCATAGTGCATCTCCTTTAACTTTTTCAATGTGGACGACATACGTGTGTGTCCAATCAAATAACATAACCATTTGTCCAAAACAGGGATCGTATCAGTACATATATCATAACCAAGCAGTGAGTATATAAGCTTTGATCGGTAAGCAGGTGTTTATGTGAGTTATAAAAAACAAATCCTGAAATTTTTTATACTTTTGACAGGGTCCTCATATGTAACAAGTAGCTATGCCATTTGAATCTACACGGAGTCGTATTTGCGCATTCAAAGTGTTAATGATCCCCTGTTATTCCTCAATTACTTTACATCCTCCCAGGTAATGGCAACAATGCAGTTGCACATCAAAAAAGTCTTTCTCACATTTATTTTCAAGTCAATGTGAGATTAATTGTTTTATAACAGGATGGTAAACATTTTTTTTGAACTTTGAGTTGCAAATGTGACATAAATGCATTTTTATTGGTTGCCCCCTAAATATTCCTATAGTAACGAAATCCTAAATATGAAAACAACGATATACTAGATGTGAAGTAATTCATTTACCTTTAAGTGGAAATATGCAAGAATAATTTAATAATTATTTTTTAATGAATTTGAAGTTAATGCATAAATTTTATTAAAAAAAAACTGATTTCTAGGGTTTGTGATCAATTTAAATCTATCTTAATAATAATAAGTTAAAATCTATGCTAATGCATATTTGTAAGATAATGATGAAAGGTATTCATTTATGTGTATATTCAAACTTTTCATGTTACAGGTCGAATCCCATTATAATGAAACTCGTGGGACCACCTCTTTTATTTCGTTATACTGAGTATAGGAAAAATACTATTACGTATTGTATGAACTAGGGATTACAAAACTAAATTCAGAATTCATTGTTATAAATACAATTTCTTTTAATTTCCCAAAAAAATTGTCGCAAATTTACGTTACGAGAGCTAAAAAAAACGATAAATAATATTTTCGTGAAGCACAAGCTAAAAAGAAACAAGAAAGCTACAGTTCTCAATCCAAAATTCTGAAAACATTCGAGATTTTGAATTTTGACCGAATCTTGAAAATATATTATTCAGATTCGGAATTTTGAATTTTTTATTTTCTCGAAATTTGTAATCTCTAGTATGAACGTTTGTTCAGGACTATTATACTGTTAAATGTATTGTGCATACCAGCACTCCATCGACATCTTATATTATGTTTATTCAATTTACAATTAGAAATAATCTATCACAGTGTCATAAAATGTTTGCCAAATTTTTGTCACTTCATATTCAATAAAAGTTTAAAATATTAGAAACTGAAGTTTTAATGTTATTTACAAGTTGATCTTCTCCATCTTACCATTATGTGTTCCTCCACCTTTCCTCAGATCTCCACACCTGTGGAGTGGAATGAAATATATGAACATTCTAGAATTAACCTCCCAAGATGTTAATTGGAGTATGCTATAGTTTGTAGAACTCCTTTTCTGGTAAGCCTTATCATAGTTTCTCAGCGGTGTAACTACATATTCAATGCTGTGGAGCAAGTAAAATTGCTGCGCCCCCTATGGTTTCTTGTTTTATTTTATAGCTCTTACGCTAACTAAAAAAATTGTTTCTTTAAAAAGAGACTAGATTAGAAAGGTATTATTTCTTAAAAAGTAATTTTAAACCCATCTACTCACTTATCACGTAAAACTAAATATCTGATACATATTGGTTGGAAAGGTGGATAGTGGGTTTTCAATTGTTATACTGTACATATTACGCTGTTTGGTATATTTTATGAAACCAGTATTTGGTACTGTAGATATGACTGAATTGAATAATCGATAAATACGTCAGAGGTATCCAAGACACTCAAGACAAAAAATAAATGCAAGGAAGACAGTGTGATGGGCAACCGTTACTGGTCACGATCGAGTCTGGGTCTTGACTAGTGAGAGACAGGTTATCGAATGAGTCAATAGCTTCAAATATCTTCAGTTTCACATACGAAATAATGGCAATACGCAAAGAGAGCTTGCTATTTGCCTTGTGATATCTGATGCCGCGTTCAACTTAATGTGGGCTGTCTAGGTAGCGCAGCAGTAGTTGGTTTGTACAAGTACAAGTTATTTAATGCATGCATTCTGCCGGTGCGGCTATACGGTAGCAAATCATGGCATCTGATAAAGGCTTAGAAATTCATATAGTGAGCTTTGAAAAGAAGCTTGCATCAGATACTGGGGGAGAATTCATTTATCTTCATATGGAACTCGAAGATAAGGGAGCAGACGGGTTAACTTCCTGTTATGTTAAACATCATATAGCGATGCTGGAACTAGCTGGGAGCATGTAGTGTGGATGCCTCTGGAGAGCGTGGATGTCACATGTCTTTCCGACAAGTGGGATTCTGGCATTCTGGACAACCATCAGATACTATCTACAGGATGTATTCAGCGGGATTAAGGAATGCCGGTCATAACCTAGAAGGACGCGAGGCGACTGACAGGTTCCAGAGAATCCTGGAGGCGCCTTGTGGTGAACATATTGCTCCGCATAGAAAGTGATTATAATAGAGAGAGAGAAACATACTGAGAATATTATTTGAAGACACGATACAACTCCTATCTAGATTGCCAATCATCTTCAAACCTGAGGGAAGATAACGTTAGAAAACTGTGAATTGATTTTCTATTCTATACCTTGCTTGAAATTTGTATGCTTCCATATTATGGATCATTCGTAATCTGAGTTTCTTTTTTTGAATTCAATTATAATCCAGAAAATTTGACCCATTTGAAACATTTTGTGAAATGTGTTTATTGTTATAGTGTACAATATTTTGTATTAAAAAGAGATATGTAATAAGGAGATTTGATTTCTATCCATTTATTATTTGCGAATTTATATAAAATGAAATTGCGTTCAATGTAATAAAATATTATCTACAACTGATCAGGATTTGACAAATTATAATATGATCAAAGGTAATCTATCAACAATCACTTTAAATACTTTAATACCACTCCATCTTACACAATGTTCCTTTTCACTATCTTGACATATCTATTTTGGAATCTTTTCAGATATTATGTTTACCAAAATAAATTGCGTTGTACTAAAAAATCTTTATGATAAAATTCATCAATTGACTTTTGCTTGAACCAGGGATTTCCCTGAACATACATTATAATATTTATGGTTTTCAATTACCTACCTTGTATCAATTATACTACTGTAAAATGAAAAAAGCAGATTTCATAATTATTGTTAAATTTAGAATACAATTAAGAACAACTTTTAAAATCAGCTACAACAAATGAAAAAATACATGGAATGGCTTAAAATAAAAATTATATAAGAGAAAATCCTGAGTTCTTTCACTACATAATAATTTGATGATCCATGGGTTCAAAAAGTATGGGGAGTGCAGTTCTATAGAGTGAAATAGTTGCTATTGATTAATATCAATAGTGTCCTGCTCTACTATTTATCAAAATGGATAATAATTACAACATACATTTTGTTTTAATGATATTATTTGTTTAAAGTAATTAAGATTCTAGATTGTCTGCTGATAAGACCAAATTTAGGAGCTTAAATTGATTTTGAATTAGTAAAATTGATCTTTGACATTTGACTATAATATGAGGTTGCTAATTTATGATATATAAATTTGCTTAAAGCCAGTGGTGTAGTGCAATGAAATAAATTAGTCTGATGAAATAAATATTTTTAAAAGTAATTGTGTGAGTATGAGATTGGTGTTCATTTTTGGTAAAAATGATAAAGATATCATGAAAATAAAATTAATAACATATATTTTTGAAAAAATGACATACTTAAGAATGCCATAAGTATCAACTACATATTATTTTCTAATTTTTCAGGAAGATATCTATATGTGTATTCCAACATAGTACTGTGAATTGTAAATTATTCTCAATATGTATATGTAATAGGTCTTCACAAATGCATATGACAGTACTATTAAATTTAAAGTTCTTAGGAAATGGCAGGTATATAATACTACCTACCACTCCATTGGGAAAAATGTGTTAAAAATATTAAAATGCATCTGTTATATTCTATAAATAGCTTAGTAAACGTATTTCAATATTTTCAAAAACATTTTTCTTGCAATAATAATTGATATATTTTTTAAAAGTACTGCTTTTTAGATACGTAGATAAAGAATAAAAAATCATGTACATAATTAAGATATTGGCTTTATTTAATGTGAAGTAGAAATATATGAATAATTAAGTTACCATTTTTTATTTTGTTTCTCTTTTACGTATTCAAAAAAATTTTGAATTTTAAAAATCTCATAATAATTTAGCTTCTATTGTACTGCAACAATTTATTAAATTTGGCAAGCATGTAAAAAATATTATACCGACTAATTGTTGTGGTAGCTGACTACTAAGTGAGTCCACTTTAGAGCTGGAGATTGCGAGCTCGACTCCAGTATCTGCATAGGGATCTTATTCAAAGATATAGGACAGAATGCCCAATTGGCACAGACTTTCATATTTGTAGTTTATCGATTTGTAAAAATCAACTATTAGGTCACCAAACTTTTTGAGAAACGGGCGAGATGAAAAAGAACGATTCCCATTGAATATTGTTGAAATCCTACTAGATTCTAATATGATTTAAGGAATAACATTTTGATGTGTATTCACAATGAAATCATACAATTTTATAAAATTAAAATTTCTTATTTATAATATTTATAAAT
>JAGVSQ010002224.1:6681-25518 GCA_022683975.1 Rhyacophila evoluta | reverse complement strand
TCACCGCCCACATATAATGTAGCCTGAAGATGCCGAAAGGCGAAACCCGGGTCGAAAAGTCGAAGTTTACCAGTTTTATATAATTTAGAATATAAAACTTATATTAAATATTTATTTGAGATATCTACTTAAACTAGTTTTAGGCTTAAAGCTTATAATTTACTTTAAAAGTTTAAGAAAATTAGTTTACTAGTTTACTTGAATCATTCGGTTTGAAGATACCGGAAGTCAATATTTACCCAAAATGAATTAAACCAATCTCGTTTCAGTATATTTGTAAAGTTTCTAATGTGAATGTTTACAGATTACTACAATATGAAGACTTATCATCGCAGATTTTTTATTTGTCAGCCAATCGCTAAGCGTATTGGACACAATTTAAAAAATATAAACACCCAGCTCTGGGATATAAGCACGCGTTCTTCATTCCCGCACAACAACAAAGGTGGCTTCTGAGAAAACATCTCTTTCATATTTATCGACTACTGACTTAGTACTGTATCAAATTTAGCACTCCTATATTATTCGTCATTAAAGCGTTATAATACGTTATTTTTCAAGTAAATTTAAATAATAAATAGTTGTTCATTTTATTTATTATTCTTTTTTGTATAGGTAAATTTAAACATAATTTCACCGTATGACCAAAAATAGTTGTGTCGGTATCGCGAAGTAAGCGACAACAATATAAATCAGTACTTACAAAGTTGACTACATTATTTCTTGATGATGATTAACGATAATTGAATATAAATTCATAAATCCGGCAAGTGCTTTATTTCATTATATGAATGTAAATACATCGAGCTTTGCCGGTAAGCCGTTGGGCGAGGGATGAGGGGTGTGTCGCTTACATTTCGAATGCTAAACGCCAATAAATCTCAACGTATTGCGCTCAGCTTAATAATTTACACATAACGGCCTTAATCCCAGTGCGGCGTCAAATTCAAAACTTACCCCTGATAGTGGGGCCAAAAATGTATCGAAACTTTTTCTGATATCGATATAGTTACTTTTAAGTGATATCAATACTTTTACATCAAATTAAAATCATTTCCATAACTTGTCAAACTAATGCGATATTACTTTGGCAAGAAATAAATTCTATTACTTTTTAATATGCAGCGTCATAAGAAAACCGATAATGTTTTTCAGTCGAAATTTCAGTATATCTCTGAAGTGCGTTTAAGTTTGCTACATCATGATAGGCGCCTTCTTTTTTTACTATTGTAGAGGTATGATTGGTAATATTATAGAATTTAAAACTTCGTTTTGGTGCATTTACTTGTCAGTGAAATTTTTTTTTAGAATAACATTTTTTTAGTTTTTGTGTAAAGTGTAAATATATTTTAAATTTATAGAACGTACCCATCTTTCTTGGTTAGCCATTTGAATGCTTATCAACTATATATTGCTATCCTTTACAACAGACAAAATGCTAAAATGATCGTTTTACGACTTGCTGTATATTTTGTTTTAAATGGCGCGATAAACAAATACGTAATATGTTTGAAAATATTTGTTTTTTACAAAAATAATTATTAATAATATTATTTTCTCCTATGATTTTGAAAAACATTATTGTAGTGAACAAAATAAATTAAGTCCTAGAACTGTTCTATTATAAAGAAATCATATTTTTTGATTCCTATGAAAACAGAATGAAAACAACTGTATTGAATTGAACCAAAATAGCAAAAATAATAAAATTTATTCAAGTATTTGAAATAGTATTTTTTTAATCTAGACATTCAACAAGCACGGCAAAATAATGATATTCGATACTTTCCAATAACATGTATGTATGGCAACATGTTTGTTTTATAACGTGGAATAATATTTATATTATATGAATTCTCATTATTTCAAGCGTACGGATATCGATATTTTTTATTAAATTGTGAAACTATATTTTCGAAATGACATCACTAATCCCGGAGAACTTCAGGCTGTTTGTTTGAAATATTGGCTCCGCTAATACGGCGATCTGTATAGAGCGACGCAAAACGACAATTAGAACGATTCGCGTAATTGTTTTCAGAGCACAACCATATAAAATCGTTTAAGAAAGGGAAAAAACCGTTTTCCGAGCGGTGATTTATTTAGTATTTACCTTACGCTGAAGCGCATTTCCCGGGGGGCTCCAAAGCTCCCCTAATAAAAAAATATATGGTACCGTAAGTTTTCAAGCACTTTTTGGGAACTACAACCATAATTATAGATACTGTGTAACTCTTTCGCTTTGACTTTTACTGAAAGACTTTGTCTATTCAATACCATTTTTCAAAAATAACATATTTCAAAACCCAACTTCACGAAAGAAGTTTTCTAATGTTTTTTACTATTTTCGTCATATACATAAATTTTAAGCGTATATGTCATTGTAATGGGAATATTTATCGTCACATATTATATTTAACGAAGGTTATTTGTGTCAATGGGTATCTTCTTCTACATTTAAGTAGGTTTGAACACATGTATATTTTGTATGCAGCTTTGAAGCTTAAATCTGCGACTTCCGGTTTCAAATATTTAATAATATACTTACTCCGCATTTTCTAGGATAAGAAGAAGATTATTTCGATTCTTATAAAAGCGTAAAAATTCTTCTCATAAATCAATAAAACATCTAAAAAATTCCATATGTCCGTTTTGTAAATTAAGTTTATTATATGTACCTCCATAGTGTAAAAATATCCTGGCATTCTAAAATAACTACGTTTTATTGTATACCTATAAATATTTATTAATAATTTATTTAAATTTAACAAAAACCTGTAATTAAGAATAGGTATTTTTTGAAATATTTGCCATCCATGTAGATTTTTTTAGTATATATGGAAGATATATTTATACAAATATTTTTTACACAGTATGATAACTAAATTAATCAACTCACGAAGTAAACATATTCAAATAAATAATAAATGAATTTCCAAATTACTTATTGACTGAATCCTTTCTCTTTTGTCCGCCAATAGTCGTAAATTGAAGACTAACTTTTTAAGGCATCCACGGAAATCTTAGCAATTTAAACATACGTATTTAGCTATCCAGGGTAGGTAAATGACAGATCAAAGTATACTTTATAGCGACTGGCCATCGTAGAGAGATCGAGAAGATAGATCACTTTTGTAAAATGAGCATTATGTACAGTGCATTAGTAATTTAATGAAAGCAGAACTAAATAAAAGCTTATAATAAAGTAAACAAGTTAGGAATAAAGGAACGCATCACTTAATTTTTGTCAAGGTAAATTAGCCCATTAAAAATATTCGTTTTTACATGATCCGAAAATTTTAATTAGTGATATCAACTTCCTAATTGAAATTTCTGGTCTATGTTTACCTTCCAAGTAAAATATTCAGGCGCAATCCCTCCATGCATCTTTATTTCTTTTAAAAATTCCAATATTCTACAAAGTTTTGTGTATCTACAAACGTACAAGATAATATTTTTTTCTGACTTTTCTAATCTAGCTGTATTAAAGAATTTACAAGCAAAATAGGAGCTTTCCCGAAACAGCATTATTAATTTTGTATCTCACTAGAAAACATGTCAGTCGATAAATTATAAAATAATATTAAATAAACGATAAATTAAATAACTGAAATATTAAACTTCTGTTCTATTTAAAAATAATTTTACAATATTGGATTAACTATTTTTTTAGATTTAGTGTATTTAAACTAAAGAATTCATAATATAAATTCCAGTACGATATTATGCGAAATTCTTTTAAGCTCAGAATTATGACATTAAAATTGTTTAGCTTTCAATTATATTTAGCGTTAAAATTCCATCACGGCACATTATCTAATCAATTATCTAATAGCTACGTTTTTTATGATATTTAATATTCGTTTCACGTTTGCGGATTCAAATAATTGCATGTAACGTAAAACTTAATGGTGGCATAAAGCATCTCCGTCTAATTGGGTTGTAAAATAACGTAAAAGAGGGAAACTTTATCTTAACACACATCGCGTGTCGTTGGGAAAACTTCTAAAGGCTTCGCAAGTTTTTCCCTAAAGTGTTCAATTGACGCTCCTCCTGTCATTACGGTAAGGAAATTTTAATCAAAACTGAAAATCGTACGCACTACAAATTTGTTTTTAATTGGCATATTTGGCAAGAGATATCGATGAATAATAACTGCCTTTATCTAATGATTTCAATACAAATTGCCTTCAAGTTGGTGAACTCGCAATCCACTCAAAACTGTATTCAAATCTTACATATCCATATTTTTTCATACCATACAATGAGTGAATTCAGATATTGGTCGATACACAAATTATGAAGATCCTGATACTCAACAGTCAGAACACGCAATTTCCGATGCCGACCAGTCCACAGTTCCATCTTGTTTTGTAATTATAATTCTTCAACTAAGCAATATGTAACTACAGGATGACAAATGAGAATATAAAAAAGTATATATATGCTATCAAAATGAATTGGGTTACAACACGTTGCTCAGTAACTGGATTAAGATTTGACGTAGTTTGTCGAATGTCTTTCGATCCAAACTATGGTCTTAATGTGGTAAAAAAGTTATTGATTAAGAATTTTCATAAAAAAGAACAAAAAATACATGTACACTATCAACTTCATACATATCTTAAAACATAAATTGCATCGTTTTCTTAATTTGAAAGCACAGATAGACACACCAATTTCTGCAATTTCTGTGTAACATAACATATTACATTAACTCTTTTCAACGTATACGTCTACTGCTGTCCAATGCTGATTCCAATATTTTTTTTCAGCTCAAACTAATCACACATATACGTAAGGAGAACGTGGCATAGATGAACAATGTCTTTCAATCAATGTATTTATTAATTTATTTAAACATCGTTCGTAAATTTACAAAATCAGAATCAAAAGTTTGTTTAAGATTTTTTTTCAAAAATTATCCAGTTTCTTCAATGAACTTCATACATTAGCGTATCCATTTGCGTAATATACAAAACAGAATTTATTAATTGGCATTACAATAATTGTGATAAATGTTTCAAACAAATTCATCCGGCCTCACCTTTCAAATTTTATATGTCAGTCAATGAATTGCGGTTTTGTTAAATTGTATGTAGATACACAAACCGATCAATCATGACACAACAACACGAATAAATCATTTTATTGAAAACACGAATTCATTATTATATATACAAATAATATCGTAGATACTTGCGTATGAATGTTGAATTTCCGTATGTTGTTGAATGAAATGTTGAATCCATACAGCGTTGATAAGCTTGTTAATTTTAGTAGAACTGACTATCTCAATTGCTGTGAAAATGTATTTCAGTCTGAATTTGTGGGATGTATAAAAGCACTTTTTAGTTTTTTCGAGTGAATGAATATTTAAATCACCGTATCGAAAGTTATTTGTTATAAAAGCTCCGAGCTTTATTTTCTATAAAATATTTTTCGCTTGATAAACAGTCATATAATATATATTAAAATATACATATAACATAGCTGAATAGTTTTAAAAACTAATTTTAAGATGTTCAAAAGAACTTATTATTCAAAGAAATGGTAATTGCAAATGCAAAGATATTAATGCAATATTTATATAAAGTTTTATGTAATATCTCAGTATATACGTGTATTCTAAAACTAAATACGGTTTCGAAAAATCAGAAATGATGAAAATATTGCATTTATTTGAACCGGCCTAATATTATGGGAATGCATGAGTAGAACGAAACGTCCTTAATTTTTTCTTTAAATTTATTATAATTTATTTTATTTCATTATTTTGTTATTTATTGATTGTTGAATATTAATATGTTATAATATCGTTAACAGTTTTCAGTTTAAGCGCTTGGAAGTAAACAGATCTTTATAATTATAATCCCAACTATATATAGTAATAATATATATATATATATATGGTTTTTATAAATTTTGCTTTTTAGCAAATGTATATGTTCAAATAATTGTCATACAAAAAAAAAACAAAAACAATAATTTGAAAGAGATATTTTTAAATACCGGTATCATATCAGAGCTATGGTAATTCGTGAATTCCTGAAAAAATACATTCATTGTATTACTTTTACTGCGGAACCTAAATATAGCCACCGGAAAATAATGTTTGTTTCGTAAATTATTAATTCATTTTGTCACACCGACTGTAACTTTGTTCGTAACAATTCGCCACTTTATAAATTACAGAGCTTTTAGTACAATATCGGATAACTCAATCAATGCAATAACTCAGAAGGTAGATATTATGTTTTTAAACCCAACGAGAGAACAAGTGTTTTAACAATTTCACTGCAAAATTGATTATAGTGCTATTAAATGAAGGCATATCAAAGCTTTCAGATAAATTTACCGGTGTAATAACTTTCCTGATAAACTTCGTCCTATTATGATTTTAACGTTGTACTCGTATAGTTCTGAAACACGTTATTCTATTTAATCATTGAAACAGCTTGGTATTTGTTTCAGTAACGTAAATAAGTACTTGAATAAATCTATTTAATGTATCGTAATATTTATAGATTAATCACACTAATTAGGTAGTGCATTAATAAAATAAATTATCCGCTTAAAATAAAACCTAAAATATTTCGAGTAATGAATTCAACTAGTAAATTTATTGTTTCGTTCGACGATTTAATTAGTACACTTATTTTAGCATCGGAAGTTGTGGAAGCTAGAAGAAACGGATGCAAATCTCATAGTTTCGTTTTCTTATACATGCAAAACTAAACACGATGCACATTGTTATCAACGCATGGAATTTCAATAAAAATTGACAACGTGTTGATTTTTTTTATTCAACTGCAGTTACTAGTAATCTTTTATACGCAATCCTTAGCGTCGAGTGACGGTGCACGCTCGCCGTCTTTGCTGGCAAAATAACGACGAAAGTTATTTGCAAAATTATGAATCGTTTTAACCAATAACCAAATACCAATAATATTTTATACACATCATTAATCATCGGCAATTGGTATATTATATCACCGTGTAACTATATTTTAATATATTTAAAAATACCATGTCAAGTACAAATAAATAAACTTGTATTTAACAAAGCACTTTCTAAGTGTAAAATAAAAAAAATGTATTCGTGTATATGATTTTGATTTACTCATCTTCAGCTTTAAAATAATCTTTTTTTATATTTCGTTTATACATACGAATGTGACTGGCGTGTGGTGGGATGGTCACTAATTTAGCTTTTTGGTTGATTATTTAAATCAAAAAAGCTTTTTTGCTGTTGACCTCTTGTTCTTTAAAATTCAAGCAATACAACCAGAGATTTACTTTGAGTAGAAAATGAACAAAATAACTACCTTTCTCCCTCTCACTTATATGTTAAGGACCTTGCCTATTTTCTTCTCGCAATCGATGGTCAGCTGTATTTTTTGAAGTTTTAGTTTACTTCGTTTGTATACTTCATTTCATTTACCACTATTCTTGTTGCATCAATCATTTCATTATTTTAACAAGTAATACTCTTAAGCTTCATACTTAATCTTGAAATATAAAGGCATTTCTGTAATTAATTTTTTATTTCATTTATACGGAAGATTGGTTATAGATCGCAAAGCTTTTTTTGTATAAATGTTTAAAGTTATAAGCAATGGTTTGTGAATAAGTTTTTATAATTAGTTTTACATATATCGCTGTAACAACAAATCGTTAAATATTCAGTTTAACATTACTCATTTTTACACATAAAGAATAATTTTTAATTAATACTATTGTATAATATAAATATGCTATTGCACTACTAGAACAAAAGCTTTCCATGCCATATCGAACTTTCGAGATAGTTTATTTGTCATTACTGTTTTATTGAATCGTGTTTTATTTTTCAATCAGCCTTTATTTGAACCGGATATTAAATTTTCATTTTCAGGACTGGATCCTGCAAACAGGTTATCATATAGAGTTGTTTGAACGAACAGCGAAAATATTGAGCTTTATGACCATTTTAGCAAACAGAAAGTATATTTCGGGAGCTTTATGACTCGGTTGTATATTTTTGTATACTCAACTGGCATATAAAATATAAACTAGACGTTTTATCCAAATTAAATTTGAATGAAACACTTTATTGAAATGCACTGTACTTCTATTTATCCTATATTTTTTTTAGTTAACAAATGCGTCAAATGAATTTAAGCTTGCCTAACGTTATCCAAACAAAAATACGTAATTAAATTTACTATACAAATACTTAGATTTAATAAAAACAACTTTAATTTCAAACAATTTAAAATTCTACCTTAAAAAATCAATAACTGTTTACACACCTATATGTAGTATCTATATACATCTCTCTAATAGCTTAACATTAAAAAACTTCAATTTATCAAACATTGATAAATACTTTATGCCTGAAAAAATATCTAGATATTTATTATATCAGGTAATTTTTGCTACAATCGTAATTATGTGTCTTAGGAATGGATATTTTAGATCTGATGATAGGTATTTATGAAGGAAATATATAGCCACGTGATATATTATACTAATTCTTAGTAAATATTACACGACAAAAAATAACGACACAACAGAAATCCTCGTCGCGTTAAAACATGCCCTAAACGGTTGAAACTAGCGTGTTTTGAGTCTTACGATTGACATTCTCAAAGTAAATATAATCCTGAATTAAAGAAATGTCATCGTTTACAAAGAGAAAGGAATTCATAGAATAAATACAATTCTCATTAAAACTTTGTAAAGATTGGAAGCATTAATCAATTTGTGCGGGGTGTGGTAAATTTCAATAATAACCTTTTCAAATATCGCTACATTTAGAAATAAATTATTAAGCGATATAATTTATGACAGCCATCTAATTGAAAGTAGTAGTTTACAGATCATTTGTAATTCCATTCAAATATCTAGCAGCTGAAAATATAATCCCTTTCTGAAGGCATTCAGAGGGATAAAAATAATGGTTGGTAAGCTTTCATAACAGACAATATAACGGCATTGTAATCGATTCGCGCTAGGATTTAACTCCCTTAAAGGCATAATGAAAAAACTTTGCCCCTGATTTCATTCGTGGTAGGGGTGCGTCCTCAACCAAATGGGCAAAATGAACCGTAGCCTCAAGGCGCCTATTCTTAAGGGCATTTTTTACTTGTGACTTCCCACCTATTTTTATAAAAATAGCCTTTTTGGCACTTAATAACGTCAAATATTATCACTGATATTACATCATTATATTCTAGACTCTACTAAATGGAGCATATTGTCAAGTGGTAGATATCGAAGGGTTCTTTTTCTTTTACTACGAGTGAGAAATGGAAGTGAAATGACAGTCTATGAGAAACTAAAGAGGTATTGACTATCTCTCGTTTTCATTTTTCGCCTATTATCATAACGTTGCCTACGAAAACCATTTTTGCGAATTCATTGTTTGATAATAAAATAATGAAATGTATTCTCTCATTATTGCAATAAAAAGATTTCTCATCGGGCACTTATACATAATTAATTAGATTGCTGTCATAAATAACTTAATTATAAAGGTAAATATTTTTAATTAACTGAATTCACCTTGTGCTTTTGAACAAGGTGAAAATTTGTGGGAACGTATAAGATTTTTAAAACGTGCTTAACGTTGTAAAAATAGACAGTAGCAAAGTATTCGTTTTAAAAAAAAAAATTAAGAAGGAAGAGATTTGATATAGTACTGTATTATCAAGCTGTTCATTCGATATAAAGTATTGATAATAAATGACGTTTATTGCAATAGAAAGGCCATAAGAAGAAATAAATTAAAATAAAAAAATATCCAAAAAACTTTTTTCAAAGTAGAGTGAGAGCATTCAGTTATTACTTTTATCAAAAAAAAATAACTGATACGTAATAAAAGCAACATTTTCATGATCTCAGAAATAGCTTAGAGTCGACTAACCTCGATACAATTTAGTCCACTTATTCGTTGAGCTGTATTCAATAAGATCATGCATTTTAGTTGATGAAGAGAGCAATATGCACTTCCAATAACTGAATCCAGTAATAGATTGGTTGACGTGACAGCTTTATCATAAAATTATTTGTAAACATAGCGACATTCTCAGTTTTTTATACAAATATTTACTGATGAAAATATGTTTTGTTTACTTTAGTAATGAAAAGCATTAATGTATTAATATTTTATACCCAGTGAGATGTTATATAACAAAATCCCATACTAGCCTTATGGATGATGTATTTGTCATTATGTTGATTGTATTTTTAATGGCAATGGAAATAAACATGTAAATATGCATATGATTAATACTAGGGAATTTAGTGAATTGGTTGAACTTATTTTAGTGTGAAAATGTGTCAATATGTTTGAAAACATTTTTCTACGTATCGAGACGACTCTTATCCACACTCCTATTTTTCATTCACACCGGTATAGGCGAACGACCACAGGCTCTCTTTCGAATAATAATACTAAGTGCTCTGCCATATAGCGAGCGCAATGTGAAATGCCACCAATTCATAAGCGAGATGCTTCAGACGTCCTACAATATGGCTGGCATTCCTGAAAAGGAACTTTGTGCGGAGTGCGAAACTTAAAGCTTCGTAGACCTTTGCTCCTTTGAGTAAGTAAGGCGTCTCCTCTCGAATAAGCTTTGGCTGTCTAAGACTTTCTCTTTAAACTTAGTCATTTACAGTTGTCATTCAAGTGCCATAATTCATACATTCTTATCATACTATATATGAAAATGAGTACTAAATAATATCGGGCAATAAAGTAATCATATTTTACTAACAGTAAACATTTATTACATTTGCCAAGAATACGTTTATTAAACTAACATTTTCATTGATTATAAAACCGTCTTTGTAAATTTATTTTTTTAACTTTTAATAGATTGGCCAGCAAATTAAGTAATTATACAAAATATGATTTAGCATAATAATACCAATAATCTATAATGTGGCGATGATAACCTTAATTGATCATTCACATGCGTTAAAAAAGTTTAAAAGTCGTGTGAAAATATTGTGTCTTCACGAGTGTATTGTTTGATTTTGAATACATACCTTCCTTTCCACAAATTCTTCAATTCAATTCCTTCCGTTCACACAAATATGAAAATGAATTATAACTTTTTTTTGTGATGAATATTTTGGGAGTACATGTATAAACGAGATTTATTTATACACTTCATACGCAGTGCGCATATATTTTACAAGTAAATTTTTCTCTTAAGGTTTCTCCTACTGTGAAACTATTTTTAGAGGTTTATTTTTATTCCAGCGTGATTTTTCACTCATACTTCATATTTTTGTTTACCATTTTTGTTCCGAAACTGATAAATAATAAGTGAAAAAAATATATTTTTCATATTGGAGTATATGGATCCTCGCAATTTGAAGAGAGATTTTTTGAAAAATAGTTTTCAGCCAATTTTTCCACCCATTTTGTTACTAATTATCTTTAATCCTTAGATTTTTCTTAAGCACAGTAATTGCGGAATTGAAACCAGTACCTTTAACTAAAACATTTACATCTTTTGAGTATCGTAGAGATTAGTGAAAATCTAAGAAAATTTATTTTTTCTTAGCAGTTAGATCATTAATAAACTATCCTGGTTTTAGCACTATTATGTAAGTTGCAAAAAGCACACTAGACACTTGCTGATAAACTTCCAGAATGTTATTTACAACTTGACGAATCATATAGCTTTTATAATCGTTTTGTTAATGGTTTCACAATCGATATACAGATCGACAAGACTTAATAACACGATGAGTTTTGATTTTATAAAATAGTTAAACTACCGTTTATTATGTTTAAGTATTCATTTTTTAATATTGTAAATTGCTAATAGCTTTGTTAGACAAGTTGACAAATGCGCGCGACATGTACGCAAATAATTTAAATTACAGGTCTGAAATTCCCATTGAATTAAAGCACTAAGCAATTCCGGAAAAAAAATCATATGTCAAATATGTTTTTAGACCGTTAAGTTTCATGCATTCCACTCTTGGAATTATCATAGTTAACAACTGTTTCTTATAACAAAGTGCAAATTCAATTCTAATTTTTTTTATAAAAAAACACACGATTTAGACTAAAAATAATCAATTTAAAATAAGTGCCTGGAAATACTTTTTCAATTCTATCAATGAGCCCAATATAATATTTTCAATCCAATCTAGATTCTAAAGTTAAAATGGATTTTAATAAAAAGTAAACTTTTCTGAAATTAAATGACAATGAAACTTTTAAGGTTTTTTTGTTCAACTTTATTATAACGTAAATTTGGAAACAAAATGTAAATGCAGGCCATAATTTGAGAACGCAAGAATCGTTTTACTCCAGACTCCCCGCAGTCACTTTTCAACCCGCACACCACTAAGCCCCTGCTTACAGGAACAAAAACTTTTTTCTCTTAAAGCCATAATTTTAATGAAATTGAACTGCGATAACACATTCTCCCCGTATTCCCCTTTATACTTCATTCTCTTCTCCTTTTTTTCTCTACCGAGAGCCTCAAAGAGAACACCTTAAGGAAAAGCAAATCAGCGCAAAAAAATCTCCTCAGTAATTCATAAAAGCTTTTATAAATAAATATATATAATTTACATAAAATCTCAACTAAAAATACTTTACCTCGCATTTTCTCTGAAATTTAATATTTTTTCTTTAATGTGTACTCAGGATCAGCTTGGTTTATGAGCTTAAATCTGACTAGCTTTTATGCAATATATAAATTTAATGAAAAGGGATAGTTTTGGATAATAATAGTATGGGATTAGATTGAAGAATTAAAACTTAATGCGTAACTTTTCTACGAAAGCTCTAGTGAGTGAAAGTTTTTTTTTATTTGTTGAGTGAAAATATAATTATTCATAAAAAAAATAATATACGTAAGCAAAAAAGCAGGTTATCTATATGCATTCAAGCTTACTTAAAAAATATATCGCTTTTTTCGAAAATTCCAATTAAGAAGTAGAACATTTTTCTTCGTCGGAAACGGCATGTTTTTTTTAATCTACTTCACAAATATATTTATTATATAAATCAAAGTTTAGAACATGAATGATCAGTGCGTTTGACAATCGGAAAATTGTGAAAAACAATTCCTAAAATCAAGCCTTCACGGTGTGAAAATTTATAAACTCCGCGTTCAGTGTAGGCATCAAATAAAATATTTTTGTACCTATCTATCTGTAATCTGGCACTTAGTACGTCTTTCATTTTAACATAAATTCAAACATATTTATTCTAATGAATTCACAATATCTGGTATTTATTGATTCGCAAATTGGCACAGGATAGATATATTACAGACTATAATATACTTTTAAATAAAACTATTTCACAGTTTGAATGAGAGGTTTTGCATATTTTATGTTGACTGTAAAATTCATACTAAAGATACAAATAACGAATAAGAAGACATCATAACCATTTATGCTTATTATGCAGAAAAACAAAATGGTTAAAAAATGATAATCACGTTTTTTCGATGTTTCCAATGGTTTAAATCGACATGACGGTTGATAAAATATTACTTTAGATACAAATTGTTTGTCAAAACATTACGGAAACTTATACAGAACCAAGATTAATCCACTCACTTAGAACATCTTTTTTTTTCTTAATCAGAAGGCAATATAGACTCGGAAAATATTTTCCATGTTTATTGACAAGAACATTTCGACGCTAGGACTCGAGGAAAAACATGCGAAAAAAACAAACACAAAAAGTGTAGGGGCATACCTATTCTATTTGTACTCGTTAACTTGTTGTCAACAAGCAAACGTTCAATATATTTCAAGAAGATCGAATCCGCCACCGAATCACAAATAAGGCTGTTTGCCAGTTACAGCGCGTTTCACATAATGATTCCGATCACAAAAACAAATCATTACATTTAAAGCACGTTCTGATCTGATAACAATGAATCAAATTACATACAATCGTTTCAAATGTAGCATTTTAATTATTTTTTTTATTATTATGAAATATAAATTTTTTAATATGGGTGAATTCGATACAATCTCTAAATATGCGTGGTTTCATTTGATAAGCTTCGGTCTACATAAGTGATGAACGCAAACAGATCGGCGCCGGGAAATGATTGTGTTTAAAACAAAGGCCCGGAGAGGATTACAATGAAATCCTCCGGAGTTTGTTTGTATAACCCACAGGAGCTTTCACTTTTTCAAACAGTCTTAAAAACGATAAGTAAACATAAAACCGGTGGCTTCAACTTTTTAATGCGTATTTTGAGCCTAATTCCCGACAGAACTCCATAGTGAAAAAGCTTTTATCCGATTGTTGAGTTACGAGTTGCAGAAATTTATTATGTACACTTTCTATATCCTACTTATACTAACACTAAAAATCTATAAATCACCTATATTTTATTTTTTCTCTACTTAAATAAGCAACAGTTTGAAAAAGATCATAAGATCTAAACTTCATGAACAACTTCATAATATATATTTTTTTATATTTAAACTACTCAATGCACTTTCGATTTTTAATAAATTCTCATATTAACCGCCCTACCTACAGGTAACTTTCCGAGAAATGTGCAAATAAAAATCACCTTTTTTTGGTAAAGATTATGAATACAATGTTTGTCATACTCATACCCGATTAGATTTTATTTTATAAACCACAATATACGCGCCCCTGACTTGAATTAAGAGTAGGTATCTATATTACGTAATGTCAAATAAATGACCGCACGGTTCCCTTGCCCTTGAAGAACTGCTTGTAATGACTTGTGACAACTTGTCAAATGTTGTCGGGACGCGTGCGTATGCCATACTGCTTAAAGTTTTAAAGTGTATTATTTTTTTCTCAAGCGCGTACGCGATACGGGATATCGCAGAATAGTACGATCAAAGTGTGCGTATCACGTACGTTCATGTGCATCATCAATTATACTAGTGCGCTTGTACGATTTTAAACGTCAAGAATTTGTATATACTCGAAATTCTTCAGCAATTGTACAGAACAATTTTCTGTTATTGTTGATCGGCAATATTCACTCGCTTGACTACGTGCTTTACAAAAATTTACCATTGATTTTTTCACATATTTCATTTGATATTTCACGGACAGTGTGTTTAAGTATTAAGTGTTTAAGTGTTTAAGTAAGTACAACTGATTTGTCATTTTCTGAATCACCACTTATCGAATGTCCGAAAGTGTCAGAAATAAAAAATGTGCTCTTAAAACACATGTACGTATATGTGTAAAATATTGGCTAGCTTAAAAAATATGTCCCAAATGTATCAACTCCGATCACGGGTTTTCTCTTTTTTATGCTTTAACGGGATATTTTCTGTCTCATATGTATAAAAAAATCGTTATATGATATGCAAATTAACATATTATATTTTATTGCAATTTTCACTAATTGCTCTTATGCGTCTATGAATAAAACTTTATGTATACTTATGCTTACAAAAAATAAGGCAAAAGCTTACAAAATCTTCATACATTTATATTAAATTAAACGTTGCTTAATATTTTTATATATAGGATTAATAAATGGATTAATAGCCAGGTCTTGTTGAAATATTGTTTCAAGACACGTTGAAAAGATAAGTTGAATATCAGTTCAAAATCTTCATGCCATGGTAAAATTCTCAGTCTTTACATAAATAATATACGTTTATTTGTTAAATATAAAATTTTGCAAAAAAGTTTGTTTTCTTGTTTCTTTACAGTGTGTAATTTGAAGAATTAAATTAATAAAATATGTTTCATTCTTCTTAATCATTAAATTACCAACCATTACTTGAAATGGCGTAATCTAATCGGTTGCCATCAATATTTCGCAAGGATTTTTTTTCAGATATGAAAAAAATTTATATATAATAGGTAAATATGAAAACCAGTGACTTTGTATTCGTGGCATGAACCCCTGTACAGATGTCTCTTCATTTCTTCTATTTACCAATATGTGAAACGTGTCTGTTTGCAGTTAAATCGTGTTTGAAACGTAGACAGTTGTGTTTCTGTCGGATACTCGAAAAAAAATTCACCCGCATTTATATAGAGAAGTCAGATCAAAATTTTAAACATGAATATCTCATGAGGCGAGCGATTTAAAAAAAACTCATAACGAATTTTCTTTCCGTCGGAGGTTTAAAAGAAAAATTCTAATCTTAGAAAATAACGGTTTCCATTTTTATACGTAGAATTCAAATGTTATTTGGAGTTTTATAAAAAATTAATATGTACGCTTAGATACATTTTTTTGATTTTTATTGACCCTAAAGACAGATTGATTACACTTAATAATTATTTCTATTCTACCAGCTTAAATAGTTTCTTATAAAAGGATAAGATAAAATAAAATGTTTAGTCAACTTAATTCCACGTCTAATAAGGGTAAGTAACATTTTTCCAGATTAGACAGACATTTTAAGCTGAAGAGTAATCTATGCTTGTCTAAGTAAATAAATAAGAAATGTTATCTATAATTTTTTAAATTAATTACTTCAATATTTAAAGATAAATATTCCCGATTTAGATTACCAATTAAATTGAAATGAGTTGAATAATTATTTTTTAAGAAGCTTTTTTTTATTATAACTATGAAGTCAAAACTAAATAATATGAACAATTTATTTTTATAATACATAACTTTTACATCAATTTTTATGTACTACTTAATTTTTCATTTTCGGCTTTTGATTTCCCAATACTATATATTTTATTATTATTATAAACTAATACCTTATATTGTTTTATTATTCTTTTTTTATAATATTGATTTCATACGTTGAGCACTATTAGTTTAAGGATTGAACTACCACTAAGCGTATATATTTACGAGATGTTATTTTAATACCACGTTTTTTTCTCAAAAAAACCAAAATCATTACTCCCTAATATTTAAACGATTAGTTTACAGAAAATGCTGAATAAATTCGCTGTTTTGGTTTTCGGCAATCGACATGTATATTATATTTGCATGTTAGTTGCTTAGTGATAGATATTACAGCATGAACTTTATACCGTTCATAACAGACAGCAAATTTAAGGGTCCTTAATTGAGAATAGAAAATAAATGACTTTCTTCTACTTTAGTGGACCGTTTGCAATATTTAGCAAAAATATACTCAAACATAGTATTGCAGTTAATAGGTTAATAGATTAAGTATATATTGTATGTTATTGGGAAACATTTCAAGCCAACGTTAAATGAAGGAAACAACAGTAAAGTTGATAAGCCGGACATATACATATAATACGTATTATTTTTTTTGATTAGGTTCTAAAATAATATATTATTAAATAAACGCAAATTTGGTTGCCTTGATAAAATCATAACATACTTTCTGATTTCATCGTTTATCAAAATCCACAAGTCTAATTTATCTTGCAGAATGTTTTCCATATTTGTTCGTACACACATAATTTTTTTTTTCTTTTTATTAGACGTAATAAATATCAAAAACAAATTGCATCATCAATTTGGTTCGTTTGATAAGATAAATTAGACATATTATATAAGCAATATACCATAAAACTAATTACACGCTTACCGATTACAGTATTTTTAAAAGCATCAAAAAATATATAATTACGCGCGGAAATTTGTGTACTTGGTCAGGGAGAATATTAAATAATACATACTCGTGTAATAAATATTCACACACAAGGACAATATTTCAAGCTTTAGGTGAGTTATTAAAATTATATTCCATGTGGGGTGTAATTATTTTTACCAACAAGAGACTGCGTTATTAGTTTTTTTTTTTTCATATAATCTAAACCGAAAAATTATCATTTTGTTTTCCATCCTTAATGCTTCTTAATAACTCTCATAATGTGCTGTTTTCCATAAAAACTACTACAGTGATAAATGATAATTTTTCACGTTAATTAAAATAAATCATAAAATTTATGAGCCTTGTATTAAATATTATACAAAATGTTTGTGTAACAAAATACTGACTATAAAAAGATACCTTTTAATTGCGTGCTTACTAAAGTCTCTATTGTACTGTACGGGTTTCTTAAATATTCGTTTGCAAATCTACACGCTTCCACTAAATTTACTCAATGTAATATAGCAGCAGAATAGAGAAGTTTTTTACTACCACTGATAATTCGGTTGTCAAGGTCATGCAGAAATGATAACTGCATGCACGACGCGCAACATGTGTTAATTTCTTTGAAAAACATTATTTCAGCACCAATAATTTAGTCAGTAAAAATCAATTTAATCACTATAATTATTTGGATTCAAATAAGCAATGAACATGCTTAGCGGCTATATAATCTCATCCAGTGAAATTTAAGGCGTAATTACCGACCTGGACTTCGCAAATTCATGCCAAACAACACGACTGTCCTACGATAATATCAGCATCAAGTTTTTTTATTCTCCGATTAGATTACTACACATCAGCCATTTTTTGAAAAAACACCCTTTGAACTCGGACTCTTAAAAACTTTTAAAATTGATAAGCTTTCAAACTTTGTTCCGGGTAAATTAACTTTACGTGTTTGAATCGATGTATTCTATTACTTTATTTATATACCATGTCCGAAAGTAGAGCATATGGATCTCAACAGTGTAAGCATAACCACTCTATAATTGGAGTACATGGATATCTGTATTTTCAAGACTTATATTGATATATTAATAATCATCTCAACTATTGTAGTTGAACTGTCAAAACTGTCTACAGAAAATATATCAATTTCAATTCATTGATTCGACAATATTGAAAAAATTTCGTTCAGCCATTAAGCCATTGGTTACAGTAATTTAAAATGTATTTTTAATCCAATAATCCAGCAAACCTTCACCTAATAATAATTCAAGACATTAAATAATACAATACTGTATATAT
>JAGVSQ010002223.1:0-25519 GCA_022683975.1 Rhyacophila evoluta | reverse complement strand
TTAGAATTTAAAATCAATTTACATCAAGCACCATCAGTCGAAAATATTAATTATATATGTTACACATTACTAGCGGAAGTGGTTGAAAAACTGGAGATAGACTGTTTTAAAACCTAAATTATTATCATTTTTGTGGGTTCATGTTGAGAAATAGAATTATATATATCTAATAAACAATATATATTTATGTATCCTATTAAATCTAATATATATTATAAATAATAACATGTGGATGATTTAAAAAGCGAATAAAAGTTTTTTTTAAATCTTCGACAAGTAGCACTTTTGTTATATTTGGAAGAATTTAATAGTTACAACTACAATACATAGAACCCCACTTATTATAAATCTGAAGAATATTAAAGAAATATAACCCTGAAAAAAAAATATTTTAAGAAATGTTACAAGGACACCTGAGTCGTAAAATCAGAATGATAAGCAAAATGTAAAAGCCTCCTTTAGGATACTCAACCATTTCGCCACTTTTGTGAAGTCAGCTTACAGCAAGCGATGGCATAAGGGTATACATATATTTTGTTTCTTTACGTGAGCAAAATATAATGAATAAATGGGTATCGAAAATTTACAGTGTTAGTTTATATTCTCCTCTCAATATTCGTTGATAGAAAACCATTTTATTGATTTAGTAAAAAATCTTTAATTTATTAGTTTTTCACTTGACTTCTGCAATTTAAAAATACTACTTTACAGACGAACCATCCATCATAGTATGCTAAATACTTTTATTATAGTAATCAATATATTGTAATTCAAAAAGTTATAAAATAATTATTCATCATAATAGAATTTATACATTTTTTCTTGAGAAAAGATGAAATAAATACTGACAATAATAAAATTAATAAAAATTGTATCTAATTTACGTTATAGCATTGTAGTATACTTTCAGTATTTAAATAACTATGTGTATTGAAAAGCTCTCGGTAATATATATTTACAATAACTATAGTAATCTTTGATGATTTTTACAGTAAAAGCACAAAATACATGAGGAAATAATACATTTGTAGCTATCGAAAGCTTTGACAGCTTAAAATGAAATATTTTGAATATAATTTGTCACTTTATTTTCCCCTAAAAATTTTTTTCACAAAAAATAATATTCTTACACACTTTAAAATAGTTATATTGTAAAAAAATACATGGTAATATGGTTTGGATGGTTTCAGCAAAATCGAGTGTTTTCTGCAAAATGCAATTTTCGTCATTTATTCTAAGGTTGAACACATTCAACCCACATGGATTGATTTGTATGGTAATTGTTGTACATGTAAAAAAAGCTGAAAGCGCTTAAGCCACTTGGATGGTTTCAAAGTATTTTTTTGGAATAAAATTATAGTTCTACATTTTTTGATGCTTATTTGGGTTAAATGTCTCCAGCAAATTGAAATTTTCTTGTAGACGATCACGAATATGTAAAAATCCCAATTTCACCAAAATGTGGATTAGATGGTTTTTACATAGCTGCGTAAATTCTATTAGCACGTTTGTGGTAAAATATCGATTTGAGAAACTCATTAATAAATTAATTGCATCTATATAATAGAAGTTTTTCACCATCATACACAATTCGTGTAATTTTAATTTTACAGATAAACAACTTTGTATAATATTCATAAAATTATCTTAACTTAATTGATATGTAATAGATAACGAACCAACAAAAAATAGCCGAATTTCTTAACTATTGCTCAAATATGAAAAAATATTGAGTATATAATTAATATATGCTAAAAACATATAAAGCTTCTTTATTTGTATTGTTAAGGTTATTTTAAATTCATATACCAAGAATTTTTTAATGGTTTACCATGTCTGATGTGAGTGAATTATCTATCTTAATGACGTACCAATATTATCCACGGCCTCTTAATCCGAGCCCCTTACCTTACCTTAATATACCATCCCCTATTCATGGTACCTTAATTCACCCCTAGTATAGCACTGTACCATATTTTCACGCAGCGTTGAGTTAAGGAATACTATGTTATCTAATTTGGAGCGTAACAATATATTTTTTCCGGCCGTAAAAAGAAAAATATTTCTTCGTTACATATTTATATTTTGTAAATATCGTTTGATATCTAAAACTACACTTTTGTTTCTTGTTATTTCCACAAATTTATTTACAAAACTCATTCCGTCATTTACAATTTTTCACTGGATTATGTAATTAATATTATAATACATATAAATTAGAATGTATTTTTACTATGCACTTAATAAACAATAAAATCAATTGTCACAAAGGAAAATAAATATGTATAAATCTAGATGCATAATAAAGATGTGTATCTAAAATATTGCATACATTACAAACAAATACATGATAATAGAGGGAAAATATTGATATACAATATGAAATATGTAATAGTGTAATGAAAACTTTGGAAAATTATTGCGAGTGCATTAAATTTAATATAATACACACATTTTGTGTAAATATGTTGTACAGTATTGAAAAAAAGAGAAAGCTTATGATCCAAAAAAGTGCAAATACATGTTATAAATTTAATATTGAATTCAATAGCCATTATGTGATCCAAATAAACAATTAAATCGCTTTTACTACAAGAAGGAACATATCATCTTATGCTACAAACAGTAATCCAACTTATTTATGAATGAAGTTTGTATTTATTTCACGAATAAATATAGACGTCAGAAAATATTTTTTTTTACTATTCAATATTGTGTTAAAGGTAAATATTTTTTGTACTGATTTTTAAACTTGAGTATACTCATAAGATCCTCATTATGAACACAATGATTACATCACATTACATTTTGTTGCCTTAAAAGCAAAATCGTATTATGTTAAGCTTCTTTAAGCCATGTCGGCTTGCCCAATAGATAAAAAAAACTCAGCATCTGTTTTACGTATAAAACTAAGTGACCCGTGAGCGTTTTATTAGAATTTGTTTTTCCTTAGGCTCTTTGGGAAGTCTACCTGACATAGATCCTTCTTACCTGCTAGTTTATGGATCCCCCTTGACGTAACCTTGCGGTATCTTTGCCTACATACACTGTGTGAATAGCTTTGAAAACATTTATAGTGGATATTTGTGTCTACTTACACATATGTGTGTATTGAAGAATAAAGACCATATACGAGTATATGCATAGTATGTTACTATTTATATTACAAGTATTCCAGTTTCATAAAGACCATAACCAATTTACAATTATACAATTTAATTAATTTTTGTAAATAAACGTTCTAATATGCATTTAAATTTATATAATTAAGAAGTGTATAAATAACCAAGTATTTCTATCAAAATTAATATCAAACGAAATATTCGATTATTATTGTGAGAGAATCATTTATCGATTTATCTCAATTTTATATCATATCTGCTCTTTATATTAAACATAAAGTAGATACCATAGATAATAAAATGATCAAGTCAATTTATTTCATAAGGTTTGATTATAATAACATTATCAAGACAATAAAGTGTCAAAAATAAAATAGTTATTTAAAAATCTGGGTTCAATTGTTATTAAATGGATTTATAAAAAAAACTTCGGATTATGTGTGACTTGAAATTTTTGTTTTATCGCTCGTGACTTCAAATTCCATATCAATTTTTCTAGTATTTCTCATTAAATATTAATCTTTAGTACAATTTTGTTTCAACGTGTAATCACTATATTTTTTAAATCACCAGAATATTTGATACATGTAAAAATATAAGTTACATAATGTAGCCCAATGCTATGATGAGTATCGACATAATTTATACTCCGTCTTTCTAAACATCAAATATGTATATTATAGTAATTTACAGACAGATGAATATAGTTTCTTTAAGTTTTGATTGCAAAATTGCCTATCAAAAATATTTTATAACGACAATTATCTTTATTTTTAAAAATTTGTAAAAATATCTATGGCCAAAAGATTTGCCGAATTTTAAATAATTGAGGCTAAAAATTGATTATTTTAATGTTTTTCCTGGACAAAAGACTAAAAAAGGTTGTTTTACTTCCTTCAACCTTTTTTTAAATACATTGAAACTGTCCTTCTAATTAACCGAATAGCTATGGAACCATGAAAATTGATAAGATGTAAACTTGTATACCCCAAAATGATGGAAATATGTACTCGTTTGTTAAGGTCTAAGTAACCCCTAATGATCATTCTAATGATAGGCCCTGACTTCTGGGTCGTTAAACTTATTGCCGAATGAGTAATTGGCATACCTATTTGGATAAAGGTCACTAACTACCTACCTATATTGATTAACAGTTAAATACTATATACTTTAGAGCTTTCATACGGTTACCATAATAATAATGATTCATGGCGAAGCTTTTATCAAAAAAATAATTTGTAATCTAGTTAATAAGTCAAATCTAATAATAATCCATTGAAAATACTTTTGAGATACAGTCTGGAGTTAGCATGACAATTACCGCCGCGAAAAAAAATCCCTTATCAAAAATCCATCAATAATAACCCATCGGACACATTACGTATTTTTATATACTAAGTTTGCTTCGAAAGTGGATCACATGGACGTGTGAAGATATCTAATCCAAAAGTGGAGTATATTGTGCAATATGAAGACTTGTCTTAACAGAATATGTTTCATACGAATTGTTTGTAAGACAATTTCTTAACTTAATGAGTACAGAATCCTTCCTGCGTTTTTGGTTTTTGTTAAATATATTTTTCAATATAACTTCCGTCTAAATTTTTTTTTTACATTAATTTCGATTTTTTGTGTTTGGTTAGGTTTTCTTACTTATATTTGTGTTAAAGTTAAGTAAAAGCATAGCGTCGATTACTCATTTGATTAATGTCATTATATCTCAAAGGGGAAGAGAGAGAGAGAGAGATCATTTATTGCGGCTGGATACAATGGCTTAGTGTATGACATATATTTGACATGGGATGTCTTTTCATCTCTTGGACTAATTTTATATTATTTGACAATTAATATGTAACAAAATGATTTATATAGACAATTACAACAGTAGATAGTACTGCACTAGCTCTAAATAATAAGCTCTAAACTACATAAATTTCGCATAATTCAAAATGAAAACAAACATTTTTCACTGGACGCTTCGAGTCCACTATTGTGGCTTTTGGTACAATAAGATGAGAGTAAATAGTACCGTTCTGTATTTTTAAAGAGTGATTACGTATGATATTTCAAATAGATGATTGTTATCCAAAAAATTAGTAACAGAAGTTTAGTTAATTCCCAGTAGTTTATTTCCAAAGGTTAACTTATCCCACAACCAATTAATATTTTAACCAACTACTGAATCTTAACACCGTGTAGTATAATAATAAAAACGTATTTTCTCTTGAACGTTATATACAATATTAATATTTTATCACACAAAAGCATCTACGTATTTATTTTTGTATGTAATCCAACGCACAAACATTCGGCCTTCAAAAGGCTTTCATGTACAAATGGGAAATGGTCGGATGAGAAGATTTCTTTCCTTGATGACATTTTTCCATTAAAAAGGACGGATTATGAGCCTTTGAAAAGGTCAAGTTTCTCATTATTACTCATATAATTACGGAAAAATAAATCTCTCCTTGAGGATTTTTTCTTTATTAAAACTATAAATAGAAAAAAAAATCTGAGAAAATTGTAAATATGTAAATATTTTTTGTCATGATTCAATAGAAAACATTGATCCTTGAGAACTGGTGTAAGTCATGGCTACAGGCTTAGATTTTATCTTAATATTAAAGAACATAGAAGATATCACAAGCTACTTAATTAATTAATTTAAAATTTTATAAATAATCTAGTGAATATATTTCCATAGAGTGAATGTCAAAACACCTCGTGTTAGAATGTGTATTTATTAGAATTTTTATATCTAGATTGTATGCTTACCGTACGCGAAGTTGATTTATATTATATTAAGATAAGCCTTCCATATTTTTCATAAAAAAATTAACCCGTTTATGAACTTGAATTGCCTAAAGATGTCAAAGGAAGAATCCAGGATTTGCGTCTAATGATAAAATAAAATCTAAACACTTTTAATCATTTAAGATTTTTAAATTTGATATCTATTTATACTAAACTGTCATTCAATTTAATAAATTAGATTATTAAATACTGTTTATATACAGTATTTTCTATTTCTTTTTTATTTATATCATCTAAAATCATATGAAAATAAAAATGGATTGAAATGTGTTACTGTTACTGTTACTGAAATAAATAATAATATAAGTGATTCTTTAGAAACATAAAATCATATAAATATAAATTATATTTGAAAAATAGATATCATAATAACTGTCAAACATTCCCATAAATAAATTTTAATAATACTGTAATTTTTTACAAAAATAAAAAAGTTAATGAAACTCTCTGAAAGTTTTTACGTAAAACTAATCTTTTGTACAGAAATTCTGAAACACGCAATGTGTCTCCATTTTGGTATAAATTTGATAAAAAAGTATACTATAATGTAAAGTATATAAAAAGATATTTTAAAAAGCATATGGCATTATATATATAATATATTAAAAGAAAAACGGAAAAACATTCCGATAATGGAATACCATAAGTGTATATAAACTCACTTACTGGTGTATTTTTTTAACAGCGATTTTTTTCCTCTTTATACTACCTGCCGATAAACTAATATGAAAACCTTTTCGAATATTTCTTATCGAAAAGGATCAAGCTTGTTATTGAAAAATTTCTAAAAATAATAAAGGTTGTTCGATATTTCACAGAAGAAATATAATAACATAAAATTTACGGGAAAAGATATAGATATTGAAATGAGTAAAAAAGATTTCAAAGCGCACATGTTCACGAATCGTTTTAAATGAACGGTTACAGATTCAAACCAGTAAATATATAAAAGATTAAATTAATGATACCAATTTATAAAGTTGATGATTCAAAACTTCTTCCGTTTGACGCAGATTATTGGAAACGGCATGTGGTGTCTATGGGCTCTACTAAAAGACCGGATCTGGAAGAAAAAGAATAGAGTGTGAAAGCTTTTACTTTCGAAAAAAAAATTGGTTGCCAATGGTTGCCAACCGATAATTGTTAAATCCTTTGGGTATTATAGTTTTGCATTTTCAAAGTTCCTATTAACTATGAAATTCAAACTTGCAACTTTCAGGACCATAATGAAAATGCTTATATCTCAAACATCAGGTGAATATATTTGTCTGCATACATTTATTGAAATAGATCTTCATAATATTGTTTGTATTAGACCAAATCCGAACTTTTTTTTTATTTAACAATTCAGATACCAGATTACTAGATAAGCTTAAATTTGTCTTAAGCTTTAAAATAAATTTTCAGGAATTTTCTTCAAATTACTAAGATTCATACACTCAATTCAAAGTGTGGATTTCATGTCATCATGTAGATCCACACGCTCTACTTTAGAAGTGAATATAGTAAAAAATAAGCGAATTTATATCTATTTTCAACTTCCAAATTTTTAATGAGTGAATAAAATTGATTCTATTCCACACACAAAGTATCAATTTTTTTACCATTCATACGAATTGTTAAAAAAAATAACGTAAAAAAATATAAATATTTTAAAATAAAAAACACACTATTAAAAGTTTTATCATTATTGAGTTACTCAAAAAACTTATTGAAAAAATATGTAATACATGTAGCAATTTGATTTAACCTTTATTCTTTATGTACACACTCTTTTTTACTTCACAATATTTTTCGAGATTCCTATTAAATAGTGTATTGTATGATATTATACTACAATTATGTATGTGTATGCAAGGTGTAAAGAAATAATTTTACCATACAGTTAATTTTTATAAACGAATCTTTTACATTATATTATAATATGTTTTTCTTAATACACACAATTATACGCCCTATTGCATATTATTTCCTTAACCCATAAACGACGTGAAAATATCAATTTTCTAATAAACGTAATCTACTGAAGCCAGCCAGCTGTTCTTGTGTGATTAGAAATAAAAATGGATTCGCTAACTCTGAATTTTTTAAAAATGTAATTAAAAGACAAAAAGCTTCGGTTTTATGTTGGTTTTTATTAAAAAAGGAAAGCGATAAAAAAAATCTTTTAAAATCACAACATAAGCGCTGAATCATTTTGAAAGAGTGATAAACATTTTTAAAAAATTGTAGTGGAATTTTAAAAATAATATAATAAAATTAAAAATTCAATGTATGTCAAATGTCGTTATAAAATTTTTATTTTATAATATGTTTAAAATTGAGGACAGTTATTTTTAAAATATTTTTATTTATAATAAAGAGATCTACCATGTTTTTTCAACTCACCGACCTCCGCTAAAAAAAAGGTTTTATAATTATACCAGGAAATATGAATATAGTATTTGTGATTCATATATATATGTATATTCATATATACGTTGTGAATAATAATATAAATTAAGAATAAATATTTCCTTCAATCTGATTTTTTAAATTATTCCACACTGTGAAGACTAAATATCACTGTAAAGAGAAACAACAAATGACTTAACAAATAATCTAATGCATAAAATTATTGTATAGATGTATTGTCTATCTTTGTATTTATTCAGTTCCAGTCGAGCTCAAAAATTGTAACCATAACTTCCACGTGGGAATTAAAAGAAAAAATAGATCGTGAATAACGAACGGAAAAAGAAATAAAAAATATCTACACAGCTTTTCAAGGTCATATAATTTTAAAAAAAGAAAAAATATTTATTTTGTTTGTAAAAAAATAAGCAACGTACTCATCGATGTATTAGATAAATTTAAAAATGCGTTCAATGTGATATTTTGTTAATTATATACAATATTTAATAATTATCATATTTATAAATATATTTACATATTATTTTCATACAAGGAGATGCAATATATTATATCTCTAACTTAATATGTGTATAATACAAAATACCTATTATATATCTTCTCTGAATATTTGCCTAAGCTGTCACGAATGAAATTACGCAAGTGTGAGTTTACACAATATTCCATCCTTGTCAAGTTTACATTTACATTTTGCTATTTCCTGATACAAATTTGACATTTGTGTTCTGAATTTTGAATTCAAGGCACCTGAAAAACTGCGGCTTTGTAGTGAAACTCGTAAATTCAGTGAATTCAATAGCTTATTGATTTATTTCCGTCACAATTTTTCATGCCTACCAGTCCGGATACGTTGGAAAGTTTTCAATCGTATTCATTTCATTATGTATACTAAATATATATATATGATATTGAACTTATAATAAACACGTAAAAACATTTTGCTGGTTTTGAAAGCTTATTTTTAAATTGACCATAATAAATAATAAAAACTATGTCTGTCTTGAAATTTAAACATTAAAATTATTCTTACAGTGATCAGTATGAACGAAGTTCTTTGCTATATACTTTTGAATTAAATTTATTTATTACAACATCTTTTCTCCGAAAGTGGATCATATGGATCTACACAATGTGAAGATATCTATTTTAAAAGTAGAGCATATGAATATCCGCATTGTGAAGATATCTTGACAGATTATTTTCACGAGAATTGTCAAAAAATTACTGAACCCAATGGGAATCCAGTCCTGCAATTTTGGACTTTTAAGAATTCGCCAGATGTGGTTATCAAACCCGCGTTTTCCAAATTGCTAGACGTGAACAATAACCTCTACGCTACTGGGGAGACTTATGTATATTTAACACAAATAAACAAATGAAACGGTTTTATTTAAAGCATTTATAACCTTGCAAATATATAAATTCCTCGAAAAAATTAAAAAAGCCAGAGACAAAATATATATTTTTATTATTTTGGTAATCTGTTATTGTAGCATTTATACGCGTATTCAAAAAATAAATAAGTCATAGTGAAAGTTAAGCGTGTTTCTTTTTAGCTGTTTATTCGTTGCATACATACCTATAGTTCCTCGTAGATAAATATATATTCGCAGAAGATATCCATAAATATAATGTGCGGATATTAATTGCTTTGTTTTCCGTAAATACCACGTAATGTCAATCTCATAACATTACTCAAATAACTCAAAGTGTTTTAGGTTTTTCTTTTTTATATTCTGATGTTTTTATATTATCAATTATATTATCTGTTATTGGGTGATAAATGAATGGTAATAATGGTTTATTTACGATATAAATAAAAGAAGTGGACAGCAAATAAGATTTTTTTTTGAAAAATTTGACAATTTAAAATAAAAACCGGTACAATTTTTAGAAGACTTTAACTATGATAGTGAACATGATCTTAAGTTGCCTAATTATATAGCATATATGGATATTGGGAGGCAATTATACACTCTACAAAAACTTCCTATTTCATTCCGGAAAGAGATTTTTCCTGACTCCACTCGCAAAGTTCACAGGTCACAAAATTCGGTGATGTATGATGTGCTTCCGGTGTGGTTCCTCCCGCAACGACGACGGGGCGTCCTTAACGACTTCGTTAATGATCCAGCTTCTAAATGTGTGACGCTTATATCGGGTGAGTTATTGATGTGCCTCGAAACAGGACATGTATATCCTTAAACGCAACCATCAACGACATGAAAAATATTTCTCGATTATAATCATTTATGTGAGTTTCTTTCACGAGAAAGGGATGCTTGTAGGCTAACCGTTAATCATTTGGAATAATATATATTTTTAAATCTATTTATGCTACAATATTTAATATTACATTAATAAAATAAAATGGAATATCACCCATGACAAAGTAATACATTGCATAACACATATAACAAATATAGCAGATGAATAAAATCTCTATAATCAATATCATTAGATAAAATTCTGTATTTTTGCAAAAATCAACATTTAAACATATTATTTAACTTAATAGTGACATAAAAAATGTACGAAATGTGATCTATTGACAGTGAACAAAAAAAATGTATTTCATACTCTTTAAACAAGTTTTTCTATCGTATAATAGATATTATTTTGTCAAAACTGATGTATATCTCTTTTTCCAACTGTTGGGATTCTGGCGACCTGGATGACTATTGAGTACTATCCATAGGATTTTCTATATTCTATCTTCGATACTGGTATGATCTACGAGGAACCAAGGCAGCTCGCAAGTGACAGACAATCCTGGAGGCCTCGTGTGGTGGCTATATGCCTTGCATGGGAAACGGATATGGCAGATATATATTATGTAATAGTAATATTATGACAGTATTCAAATCAGTGTATTTTTTATCATATGATACAAAAGCATTCCTCGGATGGAAATGCAATAAGATTAAGTTATCTAAGCAGTATATAGGTCCATATGAATCGCTTCAGAGTGAATTGATAGGCTGAAACTATAAAATTTACGTTTACGAAAATTATGTGTTAGGCTATTCATTCGCTCTTGGTATTTTTTATTTAAATATGTGTGAACAAAGAAGATACAATGAAAATAAATCGGAAATATTTATATTAACTTTTAAATAATTTTATTGGCTTGATTTCGTTTAATTAAACCTTTTCATACTATGCACGCATAGTGCGTCTTATTATATGGTACTGATAGTATTGATAAGCAAAAACTATTAAGTTTTGTCAGTAATTAAATCGTGGCTGATGCCTTAGTTTTATAAAAATTGTATAATCAATGGATTTATGCTAATATTTTATACAACTAACAATAAAAAAAAAAAACGTAAGTCTTGATAACGTAAAAATCCATATAATCTATTACTTTAATAGTCATCTGCACACTGTTGAGATATGCTCTACTACGGAAATGTATATATCTAAAATAATATAAATAGAGGAATTATGAGAATAATGAGGGTAAGTGTATTTGGAAAACAACACATATAAAACACATTTTTTAATTAACAGGTAACGTTAGTTAATAATTTTAATTAATAATTTATTCTTATAAATAAAATATTTCATCAAGCTCAAACCTTATGGATTTGAAATAGAAGAAATGAAATAATAAACAATCATTCCTCAGTAAAAATAAAAGCTCGCTTTAGAAATGAAGAGACGTCATAAGCTGTGTAGGCTTTGACTGAATTGCGTCACAGATTTCCCAATTCTGTATAGAAATTCGAGCTTCGTTTCATTAGAAGCTTTTTCTAGATATACGAAAATAAAAGCTTATTGGAAATAAAAGGAATTATTGAATACAAGGAAATAATATCACAAAAAAGCAGCAATTTATTATTATCATTAATACCAAGAAATCAAAAAGCTACATTTGAACAACACGGAAAAAGTCATTTAATGAAAATGTCGCAAACAAATCCATCAATCAAAAAATGTAATAAATGAAATAAAATATATCTTAGTAATTTATTTTAGTTAAGTAATAATATAAAATTATAATACGAGCTTATATCGCAACACCAGATAAAATATGTGGTTCCAAAAATCTCTAGCATACATATTTAAGGAAAAAGTGTAATTATTAGAGCAAATGAAAAAAGTTACAATCGTGACTACAACTTTAGGCTTATGCTTGCAAAGTGTATGTTCTTAAACTCATGATGATAATAACTTAAAATTACTAATCTAATAAAAATGAACTTCTTCAACGTGAATCTATATGTTTTCACTGAATTGTATAATTAAAATAAAGATTTGATACTAATAAATAATTGAAAATACTTAAATTTCAACACCGGTAGAAAGCGTTAATTTTAATGTTTTGTAAGTAATGATTTGTTGTAAATTATTACAGAAAAGCTACAGCAATATTTAAAATAAATCAAACTAAATAAATGTTGGAATATTTCGTAATATTTGGAGGATTGCATCTTCACACTTATTTCTCAAAACCTTTTATGTTATTCTTATTAACAAGGTATTATACAAACGAGATTTTGTTAGAATATGAGTTATCAACACTCTGGTAAACTCATTATATTTATTATGTCACGGTATAGCACCGTAAGTGTAGATATAGCGTGTGATGGAGGATATAACAAGTATATATTATTTGAATATGGGCATATCAGATCATTGAAGGTGACTAAATAAATGATCTATTTGGCAAAACTATAGTACGTTGATATGATTCGGCCAATAAAATAAGTTTTGACAGCGTTATGTGATGTTGGTATGCTCTAATTAGGAACCAGATATTAAAAAAGATATCTTTTGTGTATGTTTAGCAAATTTTATTACATTTTTTTTATTATCAAGCGATTTCCGAATATCAAAATGCAATTAATAAATTAATTCTGAATTATTTAAAACTGGTAAGCTTCCATATGTGAGATCTCCTCAATTCAATCAATTTCCATCAAGCACCATCAGTCGAAAATATTAATTAATAAATTAATATAAATTTGATGAAAAACTGAAAAAATCGTAAAAATTAAAACTTAAAACTTTTTAACTAATACTTGAAAAATTGTGGGTTTTTATTTATTAAAATTTAACTATGCAAGGCTGAATACTTAATTTGCGGAGAAATTTTCTGAAAACTAACTCTCGCATAGAAAAAAATGTCAGGAAATAAAACTTTGCAATGCAGAATTCCTTATACATTATCCATGTCTAAAGTGCTCATGGTCAAATATTGAGTTCAATCTGTCATTTGTAAATTGATTTAAACTTCAGTGACATTTTTGTATGTACAATATTTATACAAATTCTTCATTGAGACTACTGTATGTATTTTCTGGTCTCATAAATTTATATGAGGGGATTTGGTAACCATGTAAACTTTTAAAATCATTTAAATTCTATCTGATTTGATATAAAGCTTTTTATTCTCAGTAAAGAATTGGTTATTAATAATATTATACGATATACTCGTTAGTACATAATTAAATAAGATAGCAATATGTATAGAATAATGGCTGTATAAATCTTTAGATTCAATTCCGTATGCCTGACCTTGTTCTGGTACTCGTGGCGATCAATCCAGTCGTATCCAGTTGATATTGTAAGCAGCCAGTGAAAGCCGCTTTCGACAAATTCTAAAGCCAATTTTTTCTACAGCTGAGCTTAAAGCTACGTTAGTGTTTGTGGGAAAGTATGAAAGGTTTTATCGGTATGCGACCCATGTTTTAATCTGACGTGAATTAGAAACAGTGAACGATATCAAACGACAATTTAACACTAAATTTAAAAATTATTTATAAATTTATAACAACATTTACTTTATTTCCAATACCTCTGATAAAAATGTTAATCTATGAAATATTATAGTAAATAAATCTAATACGTTATAATTTATGATAATTAAGTAATTTATTATTGTTTGTACTGTCAAACATTAAACAATTTAGATTGACGAATGAATTAATTTAGGTCAGAATATATTTATATTAACATTTAATTCTCATTTAATATAAACTGTAGAAATTGAGCCTTCATATGGATAGCCTATTTTTATAATATTTTAAATGTCAAATTTATGATTAAGTTTGACATTTAAAATATCACTAGTTGACATTATATTGACACTTATTGTATCATGTTCAACTATACTCGAGTCCCAATGAAAATAGCAATTGATAACTACTACCAAAAATGTCTTATTGGTTAGACGCATACATTTTCCCGGCACTGCTGTGTGATAGTAAATCATAACACTTGATAAAAGCTTAGAAAAAACAGGGTTTGGAGTTTTAAAAATAGAGATCATTGCATAATAATTTCTACGGTTAGGGTGGTTTGCGTAAAAAAAATCGGGACACTGACGGGACACTGACGGGACAGCCCCTTGTCACGTTAAAAACCATACAAGGGTATTTATTGTAACTGGTTGTTATATGTAATGTAAGTATTTTGTCTGTCTTTTTTCCAATTATTAAAAGACTCTCATGTATTGGCAACATGATGTATGCAGAATACGCGGTGTTGGCATGACATGCAAAACAGCTAGGAAACAAAGAATTCTGGAGGTGGAACACCTGATTGGTATATGATTAATGTAAAAAACACAGAAAGAAAGCCAAGAAGAAAAAAGAACACTGGGAATAAATATAAAGTATGTTATTATTGTAATGATAGCTCTCGCTGTGTCAGGACGTTTATATATTTCACTCAGCTGAGCGCTGGATTACAATGGTGGGTGTAAAAAGTATACAATTTTTTACCAGTGTGTGTTTCTTGTGTAAGCCTTATTTCCAAGGTAAATGGGCTCTTGAAATATGTATAGATGAAACGCTTCCGTCGCATTTTTTGTTGTCTTCAGTAGGCCTACCATGTGATTTGATGTTCAGCCTTGCAGTGATTTTTCATTTTCACTTAACTACAATATAATATATATGCTCGTACGGTTTGCTTTCCCGACAAGGTTAAGCAAAATTTATGCGTTTGTTAAAAAAGTGCCTCTATTTTTTTATTATTATCATTTAGTTTACACAAACTACACTACACATATCCTCGATTAAATTCAATTTGGTATATTTTTTACTGAATATCATTTTCTTATCAGCATTATTTAAAAAAAAATATATATTCAAGCCAGCTGAAGCTGTATAAAAAGTTATTTTGCTAAACATTTGATACATTTTAACAAAAATATATATTTAAATCTTAAGTAAACATTTGTCTAAAAATTTAAAAAAACCTGCATATGTGAAGCAATACATAAATACTGTAACAATACTTTCATTCAAACACGGGCCAAAGATTCTGCTAAATTAGTAATGGTTCACTCTATAATGGTTAATAGTGACAATAAAAACACGGAGTCTTTTGCGAGCGTTCCATGGTGTGTTTTATCTTGTGTATTTAACAAGTATCTCCGCAATCTCTTCCACACATTTTTATCCTGTCTAATATAGTTTTAAGCGCATCTTCAAATTTTTATACGTCACAAGTCTAGTACCTATATATGTAATAGATAGTAAAGCATATTACTGTATTAAAAAAAAACATTTTGCATAATTTAATTTTAAAATATGCATAAATAACATATGGTTTATTTAGTGATGATCTAATCAGTATTCAAAAAAGTGCAAATATACATTTTTGAAATAGAAAAAAATCATCCAGTCTAAAATTATAAAATTACATTATTGCTTGAAATATATATAGCAATAGACAAGCAAAACATGTAAATATTTATATTTTAATGTTTTTTATGATCTTTGTTTAATACTCGGTTACTTAATATTCAAATAATACCATATACGCCTGTAAATTTTAAATGTGAGTAGCCATGAATTAAAACAAAATTATCTTAAAGTGGTTGGTTCATTTACTCATCTGAATGAATAAATAGGAATCAATTCTAATGAAAATCTTTGTTAGAAAATCTCAAAACTTCACTTCACAAGAACCTTCTTGAGTAAAAATGGTGTAGAACTTTTGTTTAGCCCTCATTTTGGTTTTAAAATACGATTAAAGCTTAGCCATAGAATTTTCAGTCTGTAATAATAGAAATATTATACATTATGTGCTGAAAAAAATAAAGAATGTTTATTTAATATTTTTTATATAGTTTAAAAACAATTTAGATTAAAATATAATCTAGTCAGTAGACGATATTAATTGATGTACCATATATTGTTTCGAAGCCATCAGATGATAAATATACCATATTATTCTGCTGGTAGTTCACTTTAAGATTATTATTAAAGATAAATGTATTGTTACGTGATTTATTACACAGACAATTATTATAATTTCATGAAACTATCTCAAACATAAATTATTTGCTTATGTCAACAAACATTTCACCTGTTATTCAAAGTAATTTAGTCCTAAAAAGCCTTTCAATCATACCAACAAAGTGGAATAGCTATTTATCAACTACTAAATTTAGTATATTGTTTGGTTGAAGTGACTTCTGTTTGAAATACAATCGAATTATATGATACTGCTCAACAGTAAACAGAGCTGTACGAGTATTTGGGCTAATATAATTAATATGCTGTAATGGGAACATCAATAACGATTAATGTGTCAAAAACTTGTAATTGAATATAATTAAGGTTCTCTTCTTTATGGTACTACATCCTGAAGCTTATCTTGTCTGCCTTAAGTAGACTCATTGTAAAATGTATTCTACTATCCCTTTTGCTACTTTGCCAGCCATTAACTCATTTGTTTTATACTTAAAGCTATCATCTTTTAAAAATATACAACTCTAAGCTTACCAATCTAAAAATCTTAGGTTTTATTTCATCTTTTTATTATTCAAGTTTATTAAACGTGGATTCCTTAATCCATTTTTGGTCTTCATTATATGTTGTAAGTTTCTTTTATTAAAAGTTGTAGCGTAGTGTACTAAATTACATCACATAATATTATTTAAAAATGATACAATCACACTTGGGCTATTACTATAAATTCTGATAAATATACATACTTCTATACAGTAGTTTACAAATTAATCTCTAGATAACTTGAATACTACGACTATGAATGCTGTATTTAAGAGTTAATAAATTTGAACAAAAAGCAGACAACGATTCATAATTTTTTCAAATAAATTGTACGCTTTGAAAAAGCCTTTAATAAAATATGTAGTTTTAAAAACATAATAAACCCGTATTATTTTGTAATAAATTATGATCAATACTTTATCTTGCTTTCCCCTCCACTACCTGCCACTTCTCGACACCTGTTATGCGGACAAATACCGTGGCGTAACGAACGTGATGCGTTCTTCATAAGTGCCAGAAGTGTCCCAGGAGCAGCTTCCCAAAACCTTGGTTGGCGTGCACTAGAGTGTGAGTGATTCCTATTCTAACTAATCATACCCTGTTAATATCTAGCCTTGTCGAGAAGAGACCTCGTTTGGCGTAAAATTTTGCAAATATTTTAAAAACTAGAAAATTATCCTTCGTAGAAACCAAGTTGCAATGGCTGACCGGTCCGACAAACGGTCGAACCGACTTGAGAAGCTCTTCCCTTTCAGCTGACGTATGGGGACACTCCCTGTGATTAATACTATATTTATTCTTTATCGTCTTCTTAATACTCTCAGCTGGTTATTGTTATCAGAAGCTAAAATTCCCATGGTGATCGCAATATGCGGCTATAAAATGATTTTAACAATTAATATTCATATCATTATAATAATTACCACGATAAGGTTGATAAAGAGTAATGTATAGTGTAAACGATAATAATATAATGCAAATGTTTCTATATTATTCCGTTAATATACTATAAAAACATTCTATGGCGTATTAAAAAAATTTTACCGTAATAAATTAATAAAACAATTTGTTAGTTTTATGTATTACATTTCCCCTTTAGAAATATTATAGTCTTCAAAATTAAGCTGGCAGTAAAGAGACGAATACCCACATTTTCTGAAGTATCTAAAGATGTGGCCAATTCAGATCCAGCATGATATTCACATTAGTTTAACGTAAGGAGCGGATGGGATGAATCTATTACCCATTATTGTCAGTTTTGATATTTAATTTAACTATTTAGTTTTCTTGTAAAAAACAGTTTTACTCATGACTCTCTACGAAGATGATTTTTGAATAAGTCACTAGAACAGTTAAAAATTCTGTTATTAAATTTGATTGTAATTAGTATGTTAAAGTTTTTTTTAATCGTGGTAAATAAATATTGTGTTAAAATATGTCGTGTATCGAGGTCGTTGTTTTCACTGTTTGGATAGCGAAGGCAAACTTTTTTTTGTTTGACTGTGGCAAGTTGTATTAGGTTGTGAAAAGCGGTAACAGCATACCCACACTGTAGGAAAATAATAATTTTCGTTACAAAGTCGACCGAAGTATAATGGGAAAACATTTCCGTGCGCTCACCTAATTCATTTCAACTGATCGTTCTGTGATATGAATAATATCGATTCCTTCAATTCACTCGAATTGTTTTCTCCACGAAATTATGAGCCCATGTTTTATGTATCTTGTTTTTTTTACGTCTTAAATTTATTAAAATGAATTATACAGTCACAAAAATTCTTTCTATAAATATATATATTTATAATAAAAGTAAGTGTCTGTCTTATTTTATATTTAATGAAATGATATTTGACATACACTCGTATAAGAAACTATTAGACTATTATAATATAACTATTAAAAAACAATATTTGAAAAATATGACCGACAAATTTATTTTCAAATCATTATCGTTTTGTCATCATCATTATAATCTTAACCTACAGCCCAAGTTAGGCCATCTTTTCTTTGAACAAGTTTCTTCAGACATTTTTTATGTTGTACATTATTGATTTAATTGCTGAAGCCTATAAATTTTCTGATCAGTGGGATTCCAGGTTTCACCGGCTGTACTCAAAGAAATCAAAGAATGTTTGCATGGTATGGTAAGATGGCTGGCAGGTGAGAAAGGTTCCATAGGCACCTTGTGGCAGCCATATGCTCTATGTAGAGAGCGAATATGGTGGAAAAAATACTTAATAGATTCGTTAATACAGTTTATACATTGAAGACGCGGTCTATCAGTATATTTCGACAGGCTTAAAGATGGTCGACATTTGTAAAGAAAGTATATCGCTTAGGCGGATATTGTTTCCGACTTGTTGGTGATGGAGAATATTGAAACATTTAGTGATGCCTTGTATAGATCGTGATAAATAGGTTATAGAGTTTTTGGCTACCTTCCTAAGCATTTTTTGGTATATTCTCACTTAAATGAATTAAATTTCTGAGAGCCAAGCATCGTCATCATTTATATTTGTTTTACTTTTATACTGGATATGTGTTACAAAATAAAACATTCGATTTGTTAATATCACAGCAGAACATCATATTCAGTTGCCGCATATTTTAAAAAAATAGTAATCTATTATATTTTAAGTATAATATTGCTTACTCCAGCATTGATATATAATTATTTAGGTTTCGGAATTTTATTTTTAGGACTGTAAAACTTCGTTGGTCACCGTATGTTCCTTTTACGGTAAACGCTCGAATTGTTGCTACACGAGCATGATGAAAAAAAACTTAAGTTAATTAAAAATATTCAAAAGAAAAGATTCATAAAAACTTTGTAAGATTCTGTTGATGACAGAATAGTGTTGTAGATAAATGTTACACGAATTCATACTTTTTGGGTTATTTTGTTTTAATTAATTTAATGTTTATTTTTTTTTTTTTGAAAAAAAATAAAAATATAAGAATAAAAAAAAATTGAAATAAGACTATGGTATTCATCAAAGAATCGGTCACGCATATAATCCGAAATTGGAGCATAGTCTACAAAAACGAAGCGGACTGAAAATCCACCCCAGAGTCTTGAGATTACAAAAATTGTGATAATTTGCATAAGTAGATAAAAAAAAAAAATTCTCTTAACGATAAGATTATATAAGTCAAAAAAACGTTGTAAAATATAATATAAATGCGACATTATAATCATTTCTGTAAAGTCCTTAATGCATATCCATTCGCATGGTTATATATAATACATAGTTAACAATGCTTATAAATGGGACACGTAATTTCTTTACAATGCTGACACAATTTAATGTTCATATTAGCATTCAGCATAGAAAAATAGCAACTGTAGAGAAGTACACACTTGCTAAAAGCCAAGAGATGTTAAACAATTTGGTAATATTTTAAAATCAGAATAATTTAATGACAATTTTTTTCTGTTCTGTATTTTTGTGATATATTGTATGTTTTTTCCTGAACAATGCTTGTATTTGACACTAAGTATGTTGCCTGTTCATATTTTTAAAAGAAACAAAGACACTCAAAGATTATGCTAAATATTTAGATAAATAAAAGATAAAAAGATAAATTTATATTTTATTAAAATACAAGTTTATAATACGATAATAGCAGCGCTTAGTTAGAATATCAATGTGCATACTCTATTGCAAGCTAATGAAGGTCTAGAAAAGCTATTCGTAATATACTTTTAGCACTTAAAAGAGTGTATAGCGTTTGTTGCGCCACAATATACACACAATGTATAATGGGATGGAGATGAGGAAGCAAATGCAATTATGAAATGATTAAATTATGATAACAGGGTGACATCGTTAGCTGCCTTAGCTGTTAAATTATTATCAAGACTAGACGCTAATAGGTGAAACACAATAGTTATCGACAAAGCTAATGAGCTTTATAGATGGAGAAAAAAGTAAACGTATAACACAAACGAAAAAAATCCTATCGGCTTATTTTTAACGTCAAATTTGAAAAAAATACATTTCTCAAGTTATTTATCGTATTTTATAATAATATATTTACAGTGATCAAATTTTACTTGATAAAATTTGTTCTCTTTCATTTTCAACTAAATCTTTACATATAAATACGTATAATAAATGCGTAAACATGTTATGTCGAGAGCAACGTCTCAAATCTGGAATCAAAATGATGCTCAAATAATTGTATGAAAAGATTTTAATAATAATTTGACTATTATGCATTTATAATACTTAAATATAATTTAAATTCTGATCAACTAAGGTATATTTAATTTTTCATTTATAATTAGTTGCTATAATGGGATATTAGAAAAAATACAAAAAGGGTGCCTCGCCGTAGGGATTCTTGAAAATATTATATTATGTTGGAATAAAATCGACGAAAAAATGTTTCTTTCACAAAATAAATTTTAGTCTTAATTTATCTCAGAGCTCGCTGACTGTTGTTACAAAACCTCTGTTTAAACGCTGAAGCATAATGTGATAACTGCACAGTAAGTTGTAAATCACGAAGCGTTTTGGACTTGATTGTGACGTCACATACGATGTTGAACTGGATCTTACGTAAACATGTTTATTTTTGAACAAACATTTCGTGACTTACGAAGCAAGAAAAAAGTAAACATAACGATGCCAAAGTAAAATGAATTATTATCGTTGGGTTTTTTTTTATATTACAAAGTTGAAATAATATCTTACTGGTTTCAAATTTGGAATTATTACTAGACAAACAAGAATATGATTATATATTATCCCTTTAAAATTTGTTATTCGTATTATTATCATTATAATATTTGACTTACATGTCAAATCAAAACATTGTTTAATAATTAATTTAAAACTATTCTATATTATACGACCATGTAAAAAAATACGTTTCTTCAAAATGCCTTTTTTGATAATTTTAATGTAGGTATATAAATCAATCTGCGTACTATCGAATAAATATAAGCTGTTAATACCACATTAGTATATATATAATACGTTTAGCTTTTGAATTTAAAAAGAGAGGGCCTGAAAAAATTTAAACAAAATTTTCGACTAGTAAAAAAGACTTTAAAGAAGTCAATTAAGTTAAAAATGTAGTGTAGTAATTCCAGAGTAATTTAAACACCAATTTATAGTTTTTCACGCACTTCAAGATTTTATCTCCATAGTGATTTGACTTTGGCTCCAAATCATTGAATAAAAGCTTTTTGTACCTCCTATAAAATTTATCGTGTATGGGTTTTGCCTTTTTGGTTCTCTAAAGTCAAAATTTATAATATTTATATATATCATACAGCATTACCGCTCCGAAAGTAGAGCTTATCTTTTAAAATATACTGCATCAAGTTTATACCTGGAGGATGTATATTGATTTATTAATCACAGCTATAAATCATTATAAAATAATGAATTTATGTAATTAATGTACATACATTATTATTCTTTTTTCACTATTAATTAATTATTCATTCGGTGAATAAATATTGAATCTCGCCCAAGCTTTGAGTTGTTAAATACTTCGTTATTTATAAATAGAAAGTATTATAATACTATAATATAATAACAAATATGTTACGAAAAATTTAAAGATCGATTTGAAGGTTATTTTTCTAATTTCAGGAAAATGCTACGCACTAAAGGTTCTTTACAAATAAAAAATAACATAATAAACCACATAAATAATTTTTGTGCGTTGTTATTTTAAAATTTATATTACGTTCATTGGTTAAAATATATTATACGCATATAAATTAGTGCATGAATTATTATGTGAATATTAAATAGACATATGATACGTATTCAGTTACGTAACACATAAAACATCAAATAATATTTAGCATAAAATGATTATTCATGTAACAAATTTGCATGCTAATTTAATTGACGGTAATATTAAAAAAAAATAACCCTTAAGATAGGATATATTATATCCAGGGTTTAATGCTAGAAGTACTTACTTCAAACGTACCAATTGTTTCAGAAATATATATAAAACATCAACGCTTAATTAGATTGTAATATATATTGTATAATCTGTTATAAAATGATATAATGACAAAGTTTTGATGGATAAAAGCGCAATTTTTCTGTTTTGTACAGTTTTTCAAGAACGAAAATTTTAAAGAACTTTCTGAAATCAGTCATGATGAGGAGTATCAGACACTTCTAACATTGGGATGAAAATATATTGTCTTAGTGTATGTCTTTCATATAATAATAATATATTTAGTTAGACTAATTGTAAGCATTATATGTTGATATATATACAGATATATTAAGCAAAATTCTTGTTTATCAAAGCATCTTGACGTAGAATTATGAAAATGTTTTCTTTTGATATTTATATTATATTTTTTGTTTCTCTGAATTCTTTTATATTTGTAAATATTCTTGTGAAATATGAGTCATATTTTTATTTGTCAATGTTATGATTATATGACACTTTGGAATAAATATTTTTGTCTTTTATTTTATTTTTTTTACATATTTTATTGATAATTAATATTTCGACTTTTTTATGTGTAAAGTAGGTTAAAAATCTTGGTATGTAATAAACACTATATAATTTTAGGCATGCGTGATACTCTGGATACGAAAAAAACTTTTTATAGCTATAAATCCCTAAATATACCCTTAAACCTAAAATTACTCCACGAACTTTTCTAGCACCTTGCAACATTCTACGCGCCTCGGTTATAAATATCGAACGTGGGTCTACGCGGAGGCTACGACGCGCATATCAAGCTACGAAAAATCGTATATGTATGTTCTACGACCGTCAAATATTGACGTTTGATAAACAACTATTTCTTCGTAGTTTTTTTTTTTGAAAAACCTTCGAAGTTGAGTAAAAAGCTTTTCCGAAATAAAATACACATATCCTTTTACCCACGTATACTATCACATTTTATTGGTATATAATACTCTTTACTTATTTTGGAATATTTTTCAAATGATAACTAAGCTTTAATATTTCAAAATGGTATCGTATGTAAATAAAAAAGTGATTTTGCTATCATTTCAAACACTATACATTATTCCAACAGATATTCCATTGCTAATGCATCATCGTCATAAATATATATTATATTACTTCTGGAACATTTGTGTCACAATACTATCTTATGCTTATTACATCAAGGTATGCGCCAGACATATGTTGTGTGAAAACGTAGTGGATGGAGAAGGGGAATATTTTTTGTTGGCCACTAAGCAGATTTTTTTTAGATAATAGCTTTAGTATTAATGAATTAGGTTTGTAACATTTATTGTTAAAACTTTCCATGTTTATTTTAATTATACTATAAAATTGTGTACTTTCTATTTGAATGAATAAACAATGATACGAAAACAACAAGATTTGATAAGTTATATCAAACTTACTAGATTAGGAGAATTAGTAAGTAAGGTGAATGAATTACTCTCAGGGAAGTTTTCTGATTTATGGTGTTTAAATATTTCCGTGATCTTAAAAGCTCCCGCGACTTCGCTTATAACTTAAGTTCAACTTCGTGACTAAATTTCTTTTAAGTCAGCTGACTTCCATCGCTCTTGTGTCATATAATTTCTTCGGTGAAGCAAATTTGGAATTCTTTAAATATTTTGGCAAGAGGTTTTCCGATAAATAAAATATATTTTCAAGCGGGGTAAAAACTCTCCCTGATTTTTACTTAGCATATATTTTTCCTTAGATAAGTACTTTGGCATATCAATAGGTGAACAGTTTTTAAAAATACATTTTTAAAATGATGGATCGCATATAATAACTAATCTACTATTTTACATTTTTTTTCTAAATTGATATATTAAGTTCACATTGCCCTTAAAATGAGGGTGATATTATGTTTTAAAAAGGTTCGAATTTAAGTTTTATTATTAATATATAAAATATTGGTTCTTTAACGGCACAGCCAAATTTATACTTGAAAGAACCCTGGCAAGTATTGGAAGTTACAAAAAATCCTAAAAATAACGGAATTTAAATACATCTTCTTGTTATTCTTTCATTGTATGAGGAGTTATTTATTTTTCAGTGGTGTGTTTACCTTGGTGTTAATTAAATTTTTAAACGTGGTTGACACCTCTTTTTGAAGGTTGATTCTTGTATCTTGTATTTTTTCTGAGAAACTCCGTGTTCCTACCTTTGTTAATGAACATTTGGATCCTTAGGTCTTGAGCTGTAGTCGTTTAGTAAATTTTATTTTGTTATTATCACTGTTTTTTCACTTTAAAAGTATACGATATTGAACTATAAGGTGTAAAGACGTCAAATCCATTATTGGAGTATGTGACTCAGCTGGACAGATTTTTGCAAGAATTAGTCTTCAGCAAATTGCTCGACCCATTAGGAATCATTTAGTCATCAATTTTTTTTTCATAATTAATATTTTCGACTGATGGTGCTTGATGGAAATTTATTTTAAATTCTGAA